>JPKE01000730.1:0-21496 GCA_000750995.1 Pseudogymnoascus sp. VKM F-4520 (FW-2644) | reverse complement strand
GGGTTAGCGGGAGAGTTGAGAAGGGGGAAGGGGTAGGGGAGGACTCACTTCCGCGCGAAATGGGGTATCAAACGAAACGCGGGGATGAACAGAAATGCGGGAAATGTGATCCGATTGAAGAATCCAAAGACGACCAAGAAAGCCAACAACGCAGATGCGAAAGGAGATGTCCGCTGCTGTAAACCCGTTAGCCAGTGCACTTCCCATCCCACACACACATCTTCCATGCGTATTTCATATCTGCCCCGGGAAAGCCTACCTTATCATCCACAATCCTCTGTATCAGCACCAGACTCCACGCCACCAAAATCGTCTCCAACGAATTCGAAAAGGTATGCGCCTGGAACGTCCACGTCACATATGATGAGGCGACCAGCAGTATCACCAAACTCCGATGCCTGGGTTTTCCCACCAGCTCGTGGATAGCCCAGTCCTCCAGCACGAAACTCAGCAGGAACATGAGCACCCGCAGCGTCCAGAAGACAACCGCGGGCGTCACCTCCCCGCCCTGTCCATTACCGATCCATATCCACTTCAGCAGCAGCATAGGCAAGCCATAGACGGGCCACAGGGGAAAGACGCTGCGAATGGGGTTATCGGAGGTGAATTCCCAGGTCAGCTTGACGGGGTAGCTGAAGATTTGGCCTGTAGAGCGGAGGAGGGGTTAGCGGATAGAACGGAGAATATAGAATCCAATGCGCAGAAGATGCGAGATGGGAAAGGGGCGCTCTCCGGGATATCCGGATGCCGCGGACTGGGAAATAAAATATAATAGACGAACCGGCGATGACTTCGGGCCCCTGAAAGTTCTCATCGGGATGCAGGTAGCTGGGCGAGAGCGCAAAGTATAACCGCACCAGCGCCAGCAGGAGGTACACGCGACGCCACATCGTGCGCGGTTTGTGTGTGTGTAGAGTGGTTGTGTCGGTGGTGGTCGGACTGCTACGCGGCGGCGCAGTGACGGCGGGTGGCTCGAGATCGCAACTGCGATGTGCTGGCGGTGGCCAACATTGGTGACGGGTGCGACCTGGGGTTTGCGAGCGGGAGCAGCAAGCAGTGAAGCAGCAGCAGCGAGGGCGAATATGTCGTGAAGCTGTTGATGATGGTCGTGATGGTGTTGAGGGAGTTCGTTTGGTTGGGAGGGGGGGGAGTAAGAATAATAATAACCACGGCGCGCTTTTTCTGGGGTGGCTCTCGGATGCTGTGGGCTATCTATCCCCTTCTTTTTTGGGTATGGCAGGGGATGGGATAGGATGGGGGGGAAGAAGCTTTGGGAACGTGCCTGGGATGACGGGCTGACGGGCTGACGGGGGGTTTTGCTTACTGGGAACGGCCGCTACTCTAGTTTGGGGGGTGGGATGGGGATGGTAAGTGGGAAGGTGGAGGTGGGAACGGAAAGGGGAGGTTGTTTCGGTCGCGTCGCGTCGATCGTGGGGGGAATTTTGTAAACAGAGATGGAGGACGTAGGCTGGGTTTATTTATTCTTCATTATTTATTCGTGCTTTGTTATTGTTTTAATTATATGCTATGATGCTCTATTTTGAAGCGATTTAATTTATCTTTTCTGATGGTTGTTATCGAGGAATGAATCCAGCAAAGTATATGCACCTGTACGTGGCCATATCTCTTATCTTGGTTTGATATGCAAGGCTACGCTTCGTCCGGAGTAGTGGTTGCTTACTCGCATTGCCACTATTGCACCATCTCGCATCTCTCCCGTCTGATCGGTAGGCAAAGTACGAGGGATAGTGGAGTCTACGCTGATAAATACTCTATGTATGAGAACTTTAATATCAGATTGTTCGTTTGCGACAATATAAACGCCACAAAACTCACAAATTTACGATTTATCGCTTGGACGGGAAGGCTGCTTTCGGCGAAATTTGCAATTTGGCAGTCTGCAAACGAAGGCTGAGAGACAGCGGGGAGCAGGGAGGCAGGGTCCGTGTGGGAATTTGTTGAGGACCATCTCATTTCTCTCATTTCCTGTGAGACATGACTTATGGACTGTAATATCCGAGATAAATCTGGGGAATTAAGAGTGAGGTCATAATAAGTTTTGCAAGTTCAGACGATTTGTTTACATTTTGCCTTTTTAATTTTTTAATTTTTATTATTTGTCAGAATATATTGAATTCAAACTTCAAAATTCATGAGTCTTTTGACAAGTGAAACTGACATGACACCATCGCAAAATAATATATGACTACACCTAGAAATCAAAAGAATCGCAAAGACTTACAAACTATAATCTAATACAAAATCATCAAAGAAAACCCCATCACCCTCCTCCCTTTATCCACTCCCGCCCAAACAAAGAACCCAGCCTTGGCGCTTGCTTACCGTGCTTACCGTACCTTACCACCTACACTGCCCGACCACCGCGTCAAAGAAAAATAGCCGAGCGACAAAGACAAAGGAGGCTTAGTCCAGGCAGTGGTGTGGTTTTGTAAGGCAGCCGCAACCCCACACCGATCACCTACACCCCGTCATATCACCTCTCTACTTCCACCTCCTCTCAGGCAACCCACCACAGACATACAAAAACCCCACGCCGCCGAACAACTCCAACAACAACTTCACTCCTCATCTACCATCACCTCTTCAACGAAACCTCAACCCCAGAAAACCACAACTACCTCACCATGGCTGATCAAGGCCCCAGCACCATCACCCTCGTCTCCAACGATGGCGTCCCCATCGTCGTCAGTGAGTCCATCCCACCTTTACCCTGCGCGCACCACAGCTGCTAACCCACCCACCCCCAGAGCGCCAGGTCGCCGAGCGCTCCATGCTCATCGTCAACATGATGGAGGATCTCGGAGAGGGAGCCGGCGCCGAAGTGCCCATTCCCAACGTACGTCCCCAATCCCCCGCCCCCAATCACAATCACGCCACCCTTCCCACACGGCTCCTCCGATCTCCCCCTCCACCTCCGACCTCACCTCCACATCACCTCCACATCACCTCCAAAACCGAACCCCAGCTAACACTCCCCAGGTCAACGAATCCGTCCTCAAGAAGGTAATCGAATGGTGCGAGCACCACAAGGACGACCCCCCCGCCTCGGCAGACGACGACTCCGACTCCCGCAAAAAGACCACCGACATCGAAGAGTGGGACCAGAAGTTCATGCAGGTCGACCAAGAGATGCTCTTCGAGATCATCCTAGCCTCCAACTACCTGGACATCAAGCCGCTCCTCGATGTCGGCTGCAAGACCGTCGCGAACATGATTAAGGGCAAGAGTCCCGAGGAGATCAGGAAGACGTTCAATATTACGAATGATTTCACGCCTGAGGAGGAGGACCAGATCAGGCGCGAGAATGAATGGGCTGAGGACCGTTAAGGGGAGGTCGTGCGAGGATCTTGGGGATATGGGGGGCTGAAGTACCGCCCTGCTCTCTCGATGTTGCGTCCTACTTCTCTAGAAACGAAGATACGAACCACTCCTTCCCTTCCCTCGACATCAGCGGTCGATCCACCATCTCGCTCCGCCACAACGCCTCGCTCTCACAACTCCTGCTCTGCTCTGCCCTACTCACGCATTCGTTTCTTTGTTGTTGTCCTTCTTCCTATGCGAAGGACGGTTTGGGGACAAAAGACGGGATGCATTCTTGCGATTTGTGGCTCTGCGATGACTCTTACCTTCTCTCTTTTCTTTGATTTTTTCTTCTTCTCCGAGGCCAAATTTTGCGGTTGGAGATGGGGATACGTTCGGTTAAATGTGGATGCAGAGAATGGGGATGGGTAGAATGAGATTGAGAGATGGGGCGTGGTAGTAGAATTGAATGAAGACGTCTTACTACGCTGTGTCTGCTCTCATGAAATCGACAGTGCTGATGTGGAAGTGAAATTGTAACCCGTAGCATCTGATCTCTTTAAGGGTGAGCTTCTGGTAGGATATTTTGAGCAGTTGCAGTGGTGTTTTTATGTGTGAGATATGTAACCCGCGGCATTTCATCTGATTTCTTAAACGGTGGGCTTCTGGTAGGGTGTCTGAAGCTGTTGCTGCGGGTATAGGTGTATCCCAATCCACAACCCGAGAAGAGGGAATGGGAGAGGTGAGTGAGTATACAGAGTCTATTATCCTATACCACTCAATTCCAGATACTGAACGAGCGGTAAGCACGGGGGGTATCCATCTTTCCTTTCGTAACAAACTTGGAACCGACGACGGTGGATAGCTGGGGGGGGGTCAAGGTAAGGTTTACCGGGTACGGGGTCGATGATACATGATACGGGGTAGATGCATGAATGTTTGGGAGGAATGCGGAGGAATCTGCTGCGGTGGGGTGAGGGGCGGGAGGGGGAGAGTACGTTCCGGAATGGGGTTGTACAGGAGCTCCCGGAACACGTCCATAGTGGTGGTGCGGGGTGAGCGGGGGAGGAGGGGTTGCGATCGAGAGCCAGAAATACAGAGAAGCTCCCAGCTCAATTCCAGAGAGGGGACGGTAGGTGTAAATCCAATAACGCAACACATCTCAACCATCATATCAACATCTTGAACCTCCTCGTTCGTGGGCTGGAAGGTGGAGGGCACATATCCAGCAACACATCATCCCAACATACACATCACATATCACCACAACATCACACCTCAAAAGAATCAGGTAGTTTGGGCAGAAAAATTCGTGCATCAGCAATCCATATATCTCATGCTATCCACCCTATTTCCCCCTTCATTCCCTTTCCCCCCATCCGTCCGTCCATCCTGCCAGTAAAGTAGTAGTAGCAAATCCTCCCCCCCTCCATTCCGTTTTGAGAAAAGCAGGTGGTGGTCGTTGAAACAGGATGTCCGTCGGCTGGCGGGGAGTATCAGAAACCAGCGAGCGAGTCGTCTAGATTCCGATACGGGTCTTTCTCCAATGCCTCCTCTTGGCGTTGTATCTGTCAAGTAATCAGCAGTTGTTCGGGCGCCTGCGGACGCAGGCTGTAGAGTCTATCCCGTCTCTTCCTCCACTCCTCCCACCACCGGACTCGCCTCCTCCAATGTTTTGTTTTTGGAGGGGAGTCTCGGCGATGGGAGGAGGGGGAGAGGGAGCGTAGGGGGGAGCAGTTATTTACCTGATCGTGTTTCCGGTACGGAGACGGATCCATTGAGGAATGGGGCGGTTGGACTTCTGGGCCTTGGCCAGCTTGACCTTGGTGCGGAAAGACTTGTGGCTCTGCGGGGGATGTGTTAGCTGTGGTTCTCTCCCTTGTTTATTCTGTTCCAGTTCTCGTGTGTTTGGGATGCAATGCGACGGGTGCGATAAGACGGGTGCAATAGCTGAGGTGCTGTCGGAGTCGTTGCTGAGTTTCCTTCGATAGTAAATTCCGTATCGTCATCAATATCGCAGTTTCGACCTTCGCTGCCTCGCTCATCGCCGTGGTAATCGCATCGCACTAATCGCATCACACACACCATCCGTACCCCCAGGAGAGGAAGTGTAATACTACATACCGGCATCTTGAATGATTGTCGAGTCGTTGGTGGTTGTCGATAATCCTCAAAAAGTAAGATTCAAGATTCGTTGTCCGTGCAAGCGGGCACCTCCAATTTTTGGCGCAGAGGGCTAGTGTGCCCTAACCCATTTCCTCCAAAGGTTCCTCGCTTCTTGTAGTGGTAGTCACGTGGTCTCTCCCCCCCCCAAAACCTTTCTTTGTTCTCGCTCTTCCTAGTGGCACGGGATTAGGTAAGCGAACTTTCGCTGAATTCCAACGGAGCTACTAACTACTCTATTATAGTCACATGATGTACGGACATGACATACATTCCCCTCGGACCCGAACCACCCCGTCCCACCCGACCTTGGCACCCCCGCCTCGGCCGACGCCACTACCACACCCCCCTCGCAATGTCCGCGTGGATCCCTCAGTGGCGCTGCGAGATGACAGGCCCGGCGTGCGCGAATCTATGGCAAGTCGCTGGTACATGCCGGGGTCCCTGGGGTGGGACGAGGCGAGGTGGAGGAGGGAAGACTCATACTGAGTATGCTTACTACTGCAGATGGGGGTTTCGGTGGTTGAGGGGGGGACGTCGGGTCCGAGTGAGATGGGAGGGGTGGTTGGATGGAGATTTTAGATGGATGGAGAATTGGACGGATGGGGATTTAGGGGGGGGTGGGAGGCTGACGGGGATGACTGCGGTGGGGTGGACATATGTCCACCAGGATAGGATGACTGTGGTGGACATGATGGGCGTGCATGGGGACCCTGGATCTGATAACGGCGGGATTACTCGGATGAGGCTGGATAGGGAACGAGGACGATGACTGCACTGCGTTACAACCTAACCCAGCCTGTGCAGTGCTGTGCGCTGTAGGATTCGATTCGAGCTGGGAAGAGGGAGGTGACGCGGTTCAGCTGGGCCTTTGGTGGCACAACTACTGCATAACTGTATAATACTGTACCCCCCGAAGATGTACGACGGGGTATAAGAGATACAGACGGGGTATCAGAGATACAGACAAGATATCAGAGATACAGTACTGTACTCTACCACCGTCTAGACGATGATATATGAGAAAGCTTGGTCGGTGATTACGTACGGACGTGAGATGCGAGACGATCCGAGAGGCTGCGAGGAGGAGACCGCATTGGTACGGAGGGGTCCATTGGTAAGCTTGGACGCGTCTTTGGTCCCGCTTTTGGAGATGGAGATGTGGAGATGTGGTGCTGGGGAATCTCCCGTCGCTAGGGATGGTTTGTTGTTCCGTGTTCGGTGTTGAATGTATGCAAGGCAGCAGCGAAGTAAGGAAGGAGCAGTGTTGTGTTGGTGCTGTGCTGTTCGGTGCAGGAAGGCGCGAGTGTGTATGGGTTTTGTATGGTTGAGGTTGATATCTGGTCTCAGGCCTGGTAGTGTCCTGTCCTGATCCTCACCGTCGCCCTTTCTCTATTGTCTTGTCTCGTCTTGTCTGGGAGAGAATGTTGAGATTGTAGTCATTGTTGAAGCTATTGCTTGTTGAAGCTATTGCTTGTTGAAGCCATTCCATGCTGACACTCCCTATACCACAATCAGTAACTCAATCAGTAACTCAATCCAATCAGTAACTCAACAACTCCAATCCCAAAATAAACCTTGTGTCAAAAAGTTCGAGACTGGACTAGACTTCCCTCCTAGTAGATAGTAGAGTACTTTGTGGGGCAAAGGAGATGATACAGTACCATGATACAGTACCATCCATACCATCTCTCCAACTCCGTACGTGGTACTCTTTTACTTTCCACGTCTGCCTAACTTTTTTATGCACAGTCGGCGTCAAAATTATGAATAAATTCCGCTTTTGTTGTGTGGAAAAATGCATGGAATCACCCAAAGTAAGCATTTGTTTCTCGGGGGATAGCCAACACCCGAGATGTGCTTACTGGTTCGCGTGGTTAGCATGGTTGGAGTTTGTACCTGGTACCGCGCTTTTAGGAGGCTTCTATAGGTCCTACAGCGCCCTTCCTTCGTACTTCGTACCCATCGTACCCATCTTAACCCATCGTAACCCATCGTAACCCATCGTACCCATCGTACTCGCATGTAGAGACATACAGTACAACCCCACCGAGCGGGCGGATCAAGCTCCGGCGAGGAAGTTATGGAGAGCATATTGTTGACTAGAAGGCAAAAAATCAATATGACATGACGAGTACCACTCTAACCACCACCACCCCCAAACTCCGTACATATTCTAATTAAATCTTTTGTTACCTCCGCACGCTATCTCCATATTCATCTTTCCTGTCACATATATACCTACCTGGCCCTTCCCTCCCTCCCCTCTCTCTTGCTTCAAGTCCCTTATTGTTATTATACACTTTTGCATATTAATTACCCCACACGACACGGTTGAATCCCATACCGCGTGCGCAACCGTTTCACACGCTCCTCCTTCCTCCTTGCTTCTATATGTCTGTCTGAGACTCTTCATTTTTACAAGCATAGCACAGTAAAAAAGCACAGCACAGGAGTTGGTGCCACCGCTCCCTACGCTGCTGCCATGGGGTCTCACCCCTCAGAAAAAGACACCGAGGTCCCCACTGCCACCCCGTCCACAAACGGCGAGTCCACCGACGACGTCGAGAGCGCCAACTATCGCAAGGCAGAGGGCAAGGAAACTGCGTCGCCTCACGACAAGAAGACCGACCTCAAGAAGCTCGACTCCAATGTCATCCAGGTCAAGGAGGAGGACGACGATCCCTTCGGCCACTTGCCGCCCCACGAGGCTGAGATCCTGAAGCGACAGGTCGATATCCCCGTCGTCACTTCCACCTACTGGACCCTGTACCGCTATGCCACCTTCAACGACAAGCTCATCATCGCGCTGAGCTGCGTCTGCGCCATCGCGGCCGGTGCCGCGCTCCCTCTCATGACCATCGTCTTCGGTAACCTGACCGGCCAGTTCCAGGGCCTCTTCCTCAAGGACATCCCCAAGAGCGCATTCACGGGGATTCTCAATCACAACGTTTTATATTTCGTATATATCGCCATCGCCGAGTTCTTCACCGTCTACATCTTCACCGTCGGCTTCATCTACACCGGCGAGCATATGAGCAGCAAGATCAGAGAACGCTATCTGGAGGCATGCATGAGGCAGAATGTTGGATTCTTCGACAAGCTTGGCGCGGGTGAGATTACCACACGCATCACGGCTGATACGAATCTGGTGCAGGATGGCATCTCTGAGAAGGTCGGCCTCACCCTGGCGGCTGTGGCGACGTTCGTCACGGCCTTTGTTATTGGTTTCATCAAGTACTGGAAGCTCACGCTCATCCTGTCCTCAACCGTCTTTGCCATCGTGTTCCTCATGGGCGGCTTGTCGCGCTTCATTGTCAAGTATAACAAGAAGTCCCTCGAGTCGTACGCCTTGGGAGGCACCATCGCCGAGGAAGTCATCAGCTCCATCCGCAACGCGACCGCCTTTGGCACTCAAGACAAGCTGGCCAAGCAGTACGACCAGCATCTCGCCGAGGCTGAGAAGTGGGGTTACAAGGTCAAGACTACGCTCGGGATCATGATCGGAGGCATGATGGGTATCGTCTATCTCAACTACGGTCTTGCTTTCTGGCAAGGAGCCAAGATGATTGTCAACGGCGAGACGGCGCTCAGCAACATCCTGACGACCCTGCTGGCCATCATGATCGGTGCTTTCTCTTTCGGAAACGTCGCGCCTAACATCCAGGCCTTCACCACCGCTACGTCTGCTGCTGCCAAGATCTTCAATACCATCGACCGCGTTTCCCCCCTGGACTCCTCAAGAGACGACGGCATCAAGCTTGACCACGTCGAGGGAACCGTCGAGCTCCGCAACATCAAGCACATCTACCCCTCCCGCCCTGAAGTCACCGTCATGGAAGACGTCAGCCTTTTGATCCCAGCAGGCAAGAAGACTGCTCTCGTCGGTGCCTCTGGTTCCGGAAAGAGTACCATTGTCGGTCTCGTCGAGCGCTTCTACGACCCTGTCCGCGGTAACGTCTACCTCGACGGCCACGACGTCAGCACGCTCAACCTCAGGTGGCTGCGCAGCAACATCTCGCTCGTCGCCCAGGAGCCCGTCCTCTTCGGCACCACCATCCTCGAGAACATCCTCCACGGTCTTATTGGCACAAAGTACGAAGACGAGAGTCTCGAGAAGAAAACCGAGCTCGCTGTGGAGGCGGCCAAGATGGCCAATGCCCACGAGTTTGTTACAGGTCTTCCCGAGGGATATCAGACGAATGTTGGTGAGCGTGGATTCCTGCTCAGTGGTGGCCAGAAGCAGCGTATTGCTATTGCTCGCGCGATGATCTCGGATCCTAAGATTCTGCTCCTCGATGAGGCTACGTCTGCTCTTGATACCAAGTCTGAAGGTGTTGTCCAGGCCGCGCTCGAAGTCGCTGCGGCTGGGAGAACTACTATTACAATCGCTCATCGTCTGTCTACTATCAAGGATGCCGACAATATCGTTGTTATGCAGGAAGGCCGCATCATCGAACAGGGTACCCACGATCAACTTTTGGAAGCTCAAGGCGCGTACTTCAGACTCGTTGAGGCGCAGAAGATTGCCCAGGTCAATGCCGTCACCGCCGAAGAACAGGCAGCTATGGATGCTGATGATGAGAAACTCGCCCGCCACATCTCTGAAACTGCTGGTCAGGATTACATCGAAGACCCAGATGACAAGAACGTCGCGAACAAGCTGAACCGCACGGCGACCGAAAAGTCCCAGTCCAGCGTGGCCCTGCAAAAGCGCGTCCCTGAAGGCGGCGAGCAGACCTACTCCCTCTGGACACTGATCAAGCTCGTCGCCTCGTTCAACAAGAAGGAGTCGCATCTCATGTTCGTCGGCCTGTTCTGGGCCATCATCTGTGGTGGCGGTAACCCAACACAGGCTGTCTTCTTCGCCAAGCAGATTCTGATCCTGTCCTTTGCGCCTGCCTCCCCCAACCCAGCCCAGGTCATCCACGATTCCGACTTCTGGAGTCTGATGTACCTCATGCTCGCCATTGTGCAGTTCATCGCCTTCGTCATCCAGGGCTGGGCATTCGCCTTCTGCTCCGAGAGACTCGTCCACCGCGTTCGCGACCAGGCGTTCCGCTCCATGCTGCGCCAGGATATCGCCTTCTTCGATAGGGACGAGAACAGCGCCGGTGCGTTGACGTCCTTCCTCTCCACCGAGACGACCCACATCGCTGGCCTCAGCGGCGCCACTCTCGGTACGATCCTTACTGTTGTTGTGACGCTCATCGCCGCCCTCGCGGTCTCGATCGCTATCGGGTGGAAACTGTCCCTCGTCGTCGCCTCCACCATCCCCATCCTCCTCGGCTGCGGTTTCCTCCGCTTCTGGATCCTAGCCCAGTTCCAGGCCCGCTCCAAGAAAGCCTACGAATCCTCAGCCAGTTACGCCTGCGAAGCCACCTCCGCCATCCGCACCGTCGCCTCGCTAACCCGCGAAGCCGACGTGCTAGACAAATACAAGAAGCAGCTCGCCTCGCAAGCCTCAGTCGGACTGAAATCCACCCTCCGCTCCTCCATTCTCTACGCCTCCTCGCAATCCATGACCCTCCTCGTCATGGCCCTCGGCTTCTGGTACGGCGGCACCCTCCTCGTCAGCACCGAATACACCATCTTCCAATTCTTCCTCTGCTTCGCCTCCATCATCTTCGGCGCCCAGTCCGCCGGTACCGTCTTCTCCTTCGCCCCCGACATGGGCAAGGCCAAGGAGTCCGCCCGCGCCCTCAAGGTCCTCTTCGATCGCGTCCCGGCTATTGATTCGTGGTCCACTGACGGCGAACACCTCGATACGATGGACGGGACCATCGAGTTCCGCGACGTCCACTTCCGCTACCCCACCCGCCCCGAACAGCCCGTCCTCCGCGGCCTCAACTTAACCGTCAAGCCCGGCCAGTACGTTGCCTTAGTCGGCGCCTCCGGGTGCGGCAAATCCACCACCATCGCGCTTCTGGAGCGCTTCTACGACCCCCTCGTCGGCGGTGTCTACGTCGACGGCAAGGAGATCTCGACGCTCAATATCGCGAATTACCGCTCCTACCTCGCCCTCGTGAGCCAGGAACCCACGCTCTACCAGGGAAGTATCAGGGATAACATCTTGTTGGGCGCGGACCGCGAGGACGTACCTGAGGAGGAAATCGAGCACGCGTGTCGCGAGGCGAATATCTACGATTTCATCATGTCCCTCCCCGACGGCTTTGGGACCGTCGTCGGTAGCAAGGGTTCTATGTTGTCGGGCGGCCAAAAGCAACGTATCGCCATTGCGCGCGCGCTGCTGCGTGATCCGAAGATTTTGTTGCTTGATGAGGCGACGAGTGCGCTTGATTCGGAGTCTGAGCATGTGGTGCAGGCGGCGCTGGATGCGGCGGCGAAGGGGAGGACGACGGTGGCGGTTGCGCATCGGTTGTCGACGATTCAGAAGGCGGATGTGATTTATGTGTTTGATCAGGGGAGGATTGTGGAGGCGGGGACGCATGGGGAGTTGATGAAACGGGGGGGGAGGTATGCGGAGTTGGTTAATTTGCAGCAGTTGGGGAGGAATCATTAGGGGGTTGTGTGTGTGAGAGGGTGTGGGGAAGGGGTGTAATTGTAATCTTTCGATTTGGTGTGGGAAAGTAGGGAGGATGGAGGGGTTTTTACATGGCCGTCTTGGGGGATAGAGAGATGGTTTGGCGTTTTTTTTTGTTATGGGGTCAGTTGGGAGAGGGAGAAGAAGGGACATTTGTTGGATGTTGCAGATACCACGGGAGAAGGGAATGGGGGAAGCTCAACTCAGTTTTGCAAAAGTCCTTAACATCTGCACAACGTTTGCGATGGGGACGGTTTTTTTTGTGTCATTATTATATATATATTATAGTAACTAAGAACTATTACGATCGTCTATCTACGACACTGCAAGTACAGCACGCATATCATAGCATGATGGGGAGGGGAAATAGTACGCCCCGAGGGGGTTTTAGATAGGGATACCGAGGTGTTAATCTTCCTCGTATAACGTTATTTAGCCGGCAGTTGGGAAGGAAATGCCCTTAAAAAAGCAAAAATTGTTTATTATCCTTAATTTACTCTGATACTAGTACAGTCAGCTTCCCGATAGATCGATGTGCATGGTTGAAGCTATATGTAATTTTGTATAGATCTCGTATCTTTAGCGCCTACTTTAAACTATCTATCTAACTGAGTAAGATTGGATGTATTTAAAATTCAAGGCGGGCAGATTTATAAAGAATTGCTCAGCCGTGAGAGTCGCATCATACGAAAGGGCTTCTAGAATTGCTGTCTAGAAAGTTATGCTTATATTGGCAGGATAGTGGATTATCCGCCCGTGACACACGCCACCTACGAAATGCCGAAATTCGTATCAAGAAACCCCTCCAACAGCCGTCCGGAACAACCATCCCCAGCCCAGAACAGAACCCCAAAGATAACCTCACCTTACTCACCTTATTAATCGGGACCAAACCCCCAAACTGACCCTAAAAAGGCATATTAATATATCCCCCATCTCGCATACACGACAAACTAGTCCCGCGCACCCTTCAGAACTGCTGCTTCCGGTCAGGCACCACGATGACGATCCCACCACTCACCCGCCGGTGCCTGCGCCCCAACTTCCTAAACCGTGTCTCACAGACGCACCCCTCACATGCAGCGCGCACCCACCTACCCCACCGCGCCCTAGCGGCAGGATCGACACCCCTACCGGCGGTCCTCTTATCTCCACACTATATCATCCTTCGTTCTTGCGCCCGTTAGTATATCACTCCACTGCCCCCCGTGAGCTTGGCACCTCATCGCACCATCCATACCGTTGGCGGTCGGGCGCATGCCGGCCGCGCACATGCCGACCGTTAATGCGGCTGGGGAAGTGACCTTCCCAATCTGCGCATGGGGTCCGGTAGTCGGGACTTGGCTTTCGGCCGGGGTAGGGCGACGGGATTACTTTGCGGCGATGGGGGTCGAATCAGATGGGTTTGCGGAGGGGAAAGAAGGGAAGGCTGTGAGGGGTGCGAGGGGAAGCTTGAAGTCGCGCGCGCGTGTGGGGGGTGTGGTTGTGGTTGTTTTGGGGAGGGGACAGCTGAGGCGCGCACGTTGGGGGGGCGGAGCGTGGGTTCGCGATGCGGTTTCAGGCGATCCGGATGGAAGATTGGATGAGACATTACGTCCCGGCGCGGGGATTTCGACGATATCACCGCGATATAACGTTGGTTGGAGGCTGGGCGGCTTGGCTTAGGATTGGGGATCGACCGCTGCCTTCGCGCATTGTTCGCCGAGGGATCTAGCGCGGCGAGAAGGCAGGACGAGCGAGTACTTGCTATATTGGTCCTGCAGTAGCTCTGGAAATGAGCCTCTGCTCTGCTATCTCGATGGGGCAGTTACTCGAATCGGGAAGCTGGGAAAGGGCTCGAGGAGCTCGTCATGAGGACCGCTTCGGTGCTTCTAGTAAGTCGACCACAGGACCAAAGAGGTGATCACGGATTCGCCGTCTCCACTGGGGATTCGAGTATATAAAGACGCCGCTGCTGCGCTGGAGAGGTAGGTCTGTCAGCTCTCGCTCGATAAGTTCAGAACTCTATTACTTCTTCATCCTTCTTCTCCTCATACCAGCCAGCCAGTATGCGTTTGACTACCGCCGCAGCTATCGCTGCGCTCCTCCCGTGCACCGCCTTCGCGCACCCCGCGTGGGTATCGTCGCGCCGAGACATCAACGGCCGCGCGGTGAACTTTGATGCTTTCCGCTTGGGCACCAAGGCCGAATACAGCAATGCCGCATACACCAGCAAGTCGGGCGTGGCGACTTCTCTGACAAAGAGGGGGACCTACCTCGAGACGGCGCAGGCCCTGGTCAAGAAAGTTGCGCCGGGCTCCGAGTTCCGCGTTGTTGATGACCATTATGTTGGCAGCAATGGCGTCGCTCACGTCAACTTCAAGCAGGTGGTGCATGGTCTTGATATCGACAATGCCGATTTTAACGTCAACGTACGTCCCCCACGAATCCCCATCTTAGTGTGATAAAATCTAACAGTCGTCTTTGCAGGTCGATGCAGATGGAAACGTCTTCTCATACGGAAACTCGTTTTTCACCGGAGCTGCCCCAGCCGAGAACCCCCTGGTCAAGCGCGATCAAGTTGATGCAGTGGCCGCTCTGAAGGGTGCCTCCAATGTCCTTGGACTCCAAATTGTTGCTGATGCCGCTAAGGCTAAGGCTGAGGAGGCTCTCGAGCACTACATCATTAAGGGAACCACCGGTGCTATGCAGGACCCCAAAGCGCGCCTTGTGTACTTCCAGAAGGAAGACAAGACTCTGTCTTTGTCGTGGAGAGTGGAGACTGACTTGCGCGACAACTGGCTCCTGTCCTATGTTGATGCCAGTGGCGCCAGCGAGGTTTTCGGTGTCGTTAACTACGTTTCTGACGCTACCTACCAAGTATAGTATGTATAACAATCTCGTTTACTATATTCATTGTACTAACATTTCACAGCCCATGGGGAACAAACGACCCCACCCGCGGCAGTCGCGTTGTCGAGACCGACCCAGCTGATAAGAATGCGTCTGAATTCACATGGCAAGGCGATGGAAAGACCACCTACACCGTCACCGAGGGAAACAACGGCATCGCCCAAGCAAACTACGACGGCGACGACAGCTACGAGAATGACTACCGTCCCGATGCCCCCGGCGCCAAATTCGAGTACCCCTACTCCCCCGCCACTACCGACCCCAAGAAGTACGTCGACGCCTCCGTGACCCAGCTCTGGTACACCGCCAACACGTACCACGACCTGCTCCACACCCTCGGCTTCAACGAGGCCGCCGGCAACTTCGAGACCAACAACAACGGCGCCGGCGGCAAGGGCGGCGACGCCGTCATCCTCAACGCCCAGGACGGCTCGGGCACCAACAACGCCAACTTCGCCACGCCCCCCGACGGACAGCCGGGTGTTATGCGCATGTACATCTGGGACGAGAGCACGCCCGTCCGCGACTGCAGCTTCGACGCCGGCGTCGTGATCCACGAGTACACCCACGGCGTATCCACGCGCCTGACCGGCGGCCCCGCCAACTCGGGATGCCTTAACGTCCTCGAGGCTGGCGGTATGGGCGAGGGATGGGGAGATTTCATGGCGATTGCTATTCACCTCCAGAAGGCGGATACGCGGGCGAAGAATTACCCGATGGGTGACTGGATTGCGAATGATCCTAAGGGCATTAGGAATTACCTCTACTCGACTAGTCTGACGACGAACCCGTACACGTATAAGAGTGTCAACACGATGAATGAGGTGCACACTATCGGCACGGTGTGGGCGACTATCCTGTATGAGGTTCTCTGGAACTTGATTGACAAGCACGGTAACACCCAGGCGCGCGAGCCGACTTTCGCGGGCAAGGTGCCAACTGATGGCCGTTTCTTGACGATGAAGCTTGTCATTGATGCTATGGCGCTGTAAGTCCCCCTTCCCCGTTCTTTTTCGGAGTTGGAGAAACATGAAGCTAATGATAAACAGTCAACCCTGCAGTCCTACATTCGTGCAAGCCCGCGACGCCATCATCGATGCCGACAAGGCGCTTACCAGCGGCGCGAACGCGTGTGAGCTCTGGAAGGCGTTTGCGAAGCGTGGGTTGGGTGAGGGTGCGTCGAGGGGGAGCGGTAGCACGGGGAGGAAGGAGAGCACGACTGTTCCTTCGGGAGTCTGCTAGATGGGGATAGGAGGGGGTGTGGATATTTAGTGCGGGTATGAGTGATGATTTACTGTATATATGGACATAAGTGTGTTGAGGGATGTTTTATACTCGGCAAAGTAGATATTATATATATATATATGCCTTCGTAGACAAATACTCCATTTGACGATGTGACGCTATCTAATACCCAATCAGCCTTGAGGCTTATTCCTGCTCATTTGGCGCAGCTGAAGAAACCACAGCGTCTGTTGTCTGCATGTGTATCCGTCGGTGATTTAAAAGAAGATCCGTCAATCCCACAGCTCCCCGATACTTGTTCTCTGCAGCGGCTTTAATCATATCGTCGGTGATATATACCTTGCCCCCCCGCTCCCGGAGTAATAGCTCTATAACCTCTGTAGCCTGATCACTTCCCATTGCAGCCTTCAGCACGTCCTCTGTCTTTACCTCATCCCCCCGCTCCTGGAGTAATAGCTCTATAACCTCTTTCGCCTGAAAACTTCCCATTGCAGCCTCTAGCACGTCCTCCGTCTTTATCTCATCCCCCCGCTCCTGGAGTAATAGCTCTATAACCTCTTTACCCTGATAACTTCCTATTGCAGCCTTCAGCACGTCTTCAGTGATCTTTACCTCACCCCCCCGCTCCTGGAGTAATAGCTCTATAACCTCTTTACTCCGATGACCTCCCATTGCAGCCTTCAGCACGTCTTCAGTGATCTTTACCTCACCCCCCCGTTGGCAGAGTAATATCTCTATAACCTCTTTACCCCCATAGCAGCCTTCAGCACGTCCTCTGTCTTTACCTCATCCCCCCGCTCCTGGAGTAATAGCTCTATAACCTCTTTACTCCGATGACCTCCCATTGCAGCCTTCAGCACGTCTTCAGTGATCTTTACCTCACCCCCCCGTTGGGAGAGTAATATCTCTATAACCTCTTTACCCCCATAACCTCGCACTGCAGCCTTTAGCACTTCTTCAGTGATCTTTACCTCGCCCCCTCGCTGGGAGAGTAATACTCTCATTGCTCCTTTATTCCATGTCGCCATAGTCTTAACAAACGCCTCTGTTACTTTCAGTTTAGGATGCTTTAATATTTCCTCGAGAATGCTAGACCGTCCGCGAGTAGCGAAAGAAACTATGAGCGATTCGTCGAACTGAACTGAAAGATTATCTGGGGTATTAATCAGTAACAAGTTCGCTAGCCAGCCTATATCGTAAATTATAGCTATATCCCGAACGGATTCTGGTAAGGATCCCCAATAAGTGGCATGTAGCCAAAACTGCGTCGTCGGCTCGTATAATATGGCTTCAAGCTTTCTTATATCCTTTCGAGCTTCGTTTGAAGTTCGTATATGGGCGTACCAGAAGTATGCTGCATAATCAACAAAAGGATATTTGTTCTTAGTGTCCTCGACCAAGCTTTTATCAAGCCTCTCGCTTCGAAACTCGTTAAATGCTAGGTAGGTCATGGTTATGTTTGCAAGGAGTAACTCTGGCCGCGTGAAATCCGACATAATCTCCGTTTTCCAAATATAAGTACCGCGCAAGAAGTCCCGTAGAGTCTGGTGGATCAAGTAAGGCCTGTCATCAATGACATCAACCAATGTACCCAGGTTGTCGTGAATCCATTCGGTATCCAATGTAAACACCTCGTCAACGCACTCCTCCCAACTTGTAACCTTGCTTGTTCTCTTTGCCCCAACAGCAATAGCAATCTGTAACTCCTCTAGGCTCAGTGGTCTCTTTGCGAAGGTTGTCCAGGCTAGAATTTGTATGCATTCTGAACCTTCTTCCATTATCTTCTGAATAAGATTCGTATATAGCTCCGTAATATCCTTCGGGGCGGCCTCTAGAACTCTTTTAATTCTTGCAGGAGACGTATTTGAAAGCCTTTGAAGCTCCCCTAGTACTATGCTTATCCAGAGAAACGTTTGCTCAGCGCGATCCATAAGCGCTGTGCGAATATATTCTTTTCTAGCGTCCGAAAACTTCTTCTTTGGGAAAGATTCCAAGCGGTTATTGACAAAGGTCGTTAAGTCATCCGTAGAGGCACGGAGGACCCTTCTTGGAGAAAGCCCACTGTTTATCACAAAGCCTTCTGGCCTACTTGTGCAAAACAACTTGAAAAAGGGCGACTTTTCCTGGGTTTGGGAACTAAAAACTCCATTAAAATATCCAAGCAGACTATCCATCTCATTCATATACACATCAAGCCCATCAATGACACAGTATATTCTAGTATATATGTCTGTAGTGGTCAAATCGGAGAAGACTGCCCAGAGTTCAGCGAGGGATGCCGAGAAGAAAAGTTTCTCTTGTCCTTTAAAGCGGTTCGGGAGCCTTTGGAATAATCGTCGATCTTCACAAAGTTGGACAATGAGTGCTCGGAGGATAGATAAAGCTGTTTGATACTTTTCTTCATTCTTGACGTTGCAGAAATAGTAGATGACCTTGTATCGAGAGTATTGCTGTTTTTTGAGGTGGTCTTTGAGGTTGTCCACGACAAAGTTAGATAGAACAGACTTTCCTTGCCCAGGAGCTGCGGTAACCAGTAAATTGCAAGACTGATCGGAGTCCCGCCACATAATGAAGTCATTCTTCCGAAGCCTGTCGCTACCATCCTTAGTGTTGGAGAAATCATCGTTGATCAGCCATTGAAGGGTTCCCTCAACCGGCTTCGAGACTTTCTCGGAATCCTTGAAGTCCGCGTAGGGGGGCACATTAAGATCATTCCAGTGGCACCTCTCACTTAACGAGAGTTCTTCAGATGATAAGCTTTACTATCTCAATCTTATATAGAGTAGATACTACAAACCTTTAAGTGGGGCAAATCTGCCATCAATAATGCCGGGAGCATCTTCAGCCAAGTTTGTTATTCTGCCCACCACCCTCGCATAATGATTGTCAGACCGGCCAGAGAATTTAACCAAATTAGAATGGTCTGTATCAAGCGGCTCATCCCGATAGAAATTATCCACGTGGCCGATGCGACAAGCCGAATCTTTTGTCACTATGAAGCAAGGGGGGCCGTCCTTTGATATCTTCCCATCGTTCATTCTCTATGTGAGCTCGTTAATAACCACTCCTCATTAGAAACATAATTATGACTTGCCTTGACCATTTTAGTCTTCTTCTGCTCATAGTAAGATATTATCTGAAATGTAGGTTCTTGAGCTTTACAACATTGGATGAAGTTTTGCTTTAGCGTTTCCAGAAATGGTTTTGCTTGTGATTCTTCGTCGACTTGAAGATCGTGGATTAATTGTTCATTTGGCTGCCCAGATACGATCTCCCGCAAAGTTTCATATCTTAGCCCTAAATTTGGTACGCCAAAAAAGATCAAGGCGTAAGATGATTTGAAGAAATCGTCATTCTGGGGGTCTTCACGGCCGTTCAAGGCAATATATAACGCCTACATCCCTCCAAGGCTATGAGCAACAAATATAAGTGGTCTGCGGCTAGTCTGCCAGGCTGCCGTTAGCAAGAAAATCTACATCCTTGGTGTTGAATACTACCTTCGTGGCCCTTCTGAATTCTTTCACAGTGCTGAGGAACGTCTTTGCCAAGTCTGTGATCGAATACTTGGTGTCTGGATCCTTAAGTGAAATGTCGTATCTATACGCAAGGATACGGGCCTTTGGTATGTCTTCGGGAAGAGAGTCGCGAAGCCATATGTGATGCCCGTTTCTAACCTTGAATGAACCAACCGGGTGGCTACCCAAGCCTGAAATCGACAATATGCTGGTTTTGTGTCAGCTCTCATATGATAGCGAACGAATCTACTCAGAATTACTCTACGGTTGATTCTTCGCTACCAGCAAAAGGAGTGATCCCCCGGAAAGTGTCATCGACTGGTTATGGAAAGCTCACTGGTATTTCACGTGAATTCAATGTGGCCGTGGAATGCCTAAGGGATGAACGCACAAGAGTGAGTCCATAGGCGGACCCCTCTATCTTTGTATGCTCTTCAATCAGGCGTTCAAGGTCTTCGATTGTTGTCGCAAGCGGTATTTCTTGGATCCGACGACATTTGGGCTGTTTTTGGTGCGGCTCGAGATTTGTGGCCATTTTGTCGGGATTTGTGGCCACTTCACCTTTGTCAAGGGAGATGGCTACCGCCGTGGATGGGAGATCCATTATAACAGACAAGAGTAGGAGGTGCAGGCGTTCCGCTCAAGACTCAATGGTGTTTAGTATCTTGTTGTCGACGTTTTGTAGCAGAAATCGGATCCTGAAATCATCGAGTGAAGTAAAAGTGCTGAGCAAGGCTGGCGGTTAATGAGGGGTTTAACGCTATGCTGTATCTATATATAGCTTAGCCTGTGTAACCCTTTCTCGGAGATTTCGGGGATTGGCTGGGAATAATGGAAAATAAGGAAATAAGGAATAAGAAAATAAGTCCTGATTCTGGGCGGTTCGCTAGGGTATCCCATTGGCTGAGGCTGGTATAATTCAGCTCTGCATCTCAGCTGAAGAAAGAGCGGTTAGGACTGCAGGTCTTGACCACCCCCCAAAAATCAACGTAGACCAGTTTTAGATAGCCTTACCGGAATAGCCATGTTTTTAGTAGTGGCCGTATACCGGTCTATATTTTAAATACAGTATTTACGAGTTGCGGGTAGTTACGAGCGGCGGTATTTTCAGACGACCGTCGCTCGACCTATATTTGAGGCCGGCGGTCGTGTGAGGACCGAAGTTGAGCTGGACCGCTATACAACGGCTGTACAATGGCCACCAATTTGATGGTGCGCCGGTAAGGTATATTCTATACTGGTTGTAATATTTGCTGGCGCTGCTGCACTGTGGGATTCTGTGGAGAATCGGAGGACACCATACGATTTTGGGTGTGGATCTCTGTATTCCTGGTTTATTTATACCCAACCCTATCTTCCGTCCGCCTGCTTCTGTCTGATATAAAAAGTAGTATTGGTAGGATTAGATGTTGGCGCTGACCGAGTGTTTGCTCATCGCAAAGCTAGTATAGCTCAGCTTTGCCTTAGCCACAGTCTGAGGTTAAGGGAAACTGTTAATGGAAACGGTCAAATATAAATTAAAATTAAAATTAAAATACTAGTAGAAAAGAACTGGCCACCGGTACCTCAGACCATATTTATTAGTCCAACTAACAAATCAACGAACCAACCAACCATTTAAAAACCTACTAATATTTACCATCCCCTCCATTCTTAAAGCTTTTTTCCAAAATCAACAGCTAATAATAACCTCAGTCAACAGAGGCCCCCCTATAGCCTGACCCTACCCCTCATCGTACCTTTAGACCAGCGCACGCGCATGGAAACGTCATGTCCGCCCCGTCGGTTGACTGAGACATGTCAACCCCCCCCCCCC
>JPKE01000722.1:0-30406 GCA_000750995.1 Pseudogymnoascus sp. VKM F-4520 (FW-2644) | reverse complement strand
TAAAAAACACAAGGAATCACAGGAGCGGAGTGCAAATTACAGATCACGAATTGCTTTAAGCAAGGTTAAGAAAGCACTTCATAAGCGTGGAGTGGAGGCACGCAAAGCAGAGCAAGCAAGAAAGCGTCAGGTTAAGAGCCTGTTAAAGGCAGATCAAGAGGTTCCTCCTAATTTACTTGAGCCAATTCTAGACCCTGAGAAATTAGCTCAGGAATCGGAGCTTCAGGAAGAGGCTACCTCTCAATTGATTTCAACAATGGGCTGGTCACAGTCGCAGGTAGACGAAGATGAGGAGACTGGTTTTATTAGATTTAGTGGGTTAGATATGGAGGAGAGCGAGAGCTTATTTGTGGACTATGAGCTTGATTTAGAAGATACTTTAGACCCTGGGTTGTTTTGATATTGCAAATAGCTTCAAAAGAATTATTAACATTCAATTAAGAAGTAGAGCATTAAATAAGATAGTGGTTGTACTGTAAGTTGTATTATGAGTCTATCTTAGTTGATGCGTCTCACTTTGCTTTCGCGTCTCATTTTGCTTTCGCCGACCACCCGTAGGTGGTCGGTGCGGACACCGACGATTATACGCAAGTACTAGAGGAATGAATTATCGATTCGAGGAGAAAGGACGCCAACCACAGATTTTGGTCCGCAGAACTCTTGCGACATTGTACCTCAACTAGATCAGCTCAAAACTCTGTAGCTTCAGTACCAGGTACAATACAGCATAGCCAAGTGGTAGGGCGGTATTAAGCGTCTCCATTGACCATGAACTAGGCTATATATAGCTAGACCTCTCTCGTAGTTTCCGGTCCTAAGCGAATCTCACGTTTGAGCTGCTGCGATCGAGGGGAAGCCGGTTATAGAAGCGACTGTAGAAAGAGAGGAAGTAACGATGAACAAAGTGGGGTGCAGGAAAAGGGCTTTCGTAAGACGACGTAATTATCTTAGGGATAGAAACTATAGAAAGCAATAGAACAATATGACTCACACTGCAACTTAACCAACGTTCGCGCTTTTGTGACCTTTTTGCTTGAAGGGGTTGCGAAAGCCCTGTCCTTACCCTTGTTTATTCCTAGGCCGATCCTCACAACTCCAGGGTGACGTAGGCAGTACGTACCAGTACGTACTCTCCAGCGTGCCATCAGAACCATCTGTGGTGGATCATGGTGGTCCCGCGCGATCGACAGGGGTTAACTAACACCTCTATTCTGTCCTCGTTGCTCACTCGTGCCGTTCCTATTGAACCTCCACTTAATAATCTTCCACCCATTTATCCTCCATCGAATAATCTTCCACCCATTGAACCTCTACCCATTGAACCTCCACCCATTGAACCTCCACCCCATCGGTTACGATTTTTGGCCATTAAACACCGCGAACATGTCATTCCGTCGTTGGCAGTCTCTTCTTCACAATTGAACAGGCAGATTTCGACAAATGCAAGACAGCAGTCTTGAAATTTAATGAGATGACCTGACTTATGAACCACACCAGATATGAAATGAAGTCGCTTATACAACCTCTGCACTATCTAGAGCCAGCCGTGGCAACATATTTGATTCACTTGTATGAACCTGACTCTGGTAAGGGTTCATTGGACCACTAAGTGAAGAGGCCTCATCCTGTCTTCTTAACGCCGTGGCAATATTCGTATCTGCGCACCCCTTCTCTGTATTCCCCACTTGCTCTGGATCTTCTGAATTGCGTTTCCGTTGATATTTCGCGTCAGCGTCATGTGGCAACATATTTATTGGGATCGGAAACGAATTCATCTTGCCACTATTTAGTAAATACCATCAAGGTTAGGAGTGAACCTACAATTTCTTTCTTGGATGGTGGAAAACATGGATTGCCAGAGGATACGTAAGTGTAATAGCGCCCCTTCTGGTAGATGACCAAAGCAACGTCCGCGCCGTATAATTCCTCATACTCATATACCTTGTTGGTAAGAGTGCGTCTCCTTCTAGATGCATTCTGGCTTTGGCGTTTCCGTACGTTGCTCATGTTGCGATAGAGCCTTTGAGAGTTATAACTAGAAATAGACAGTCGTAAACTGTCGCTGGCATTTCATGGCAAGCCACGACTATTTGAAGATTCCCAAGCTTGAGGGTCACCACCCGATGGTCTCACCCGATGGTCCCAATGAGTCCACACCAGGTATCCACTGAGTTATCCTTGCAATCGACTCCGTCCTTGAAGTTGTTGCAGCTGTTGAATGATTTCTGACGCGGAGAGGAAGTGGCCATCCTTCGAATGCTTGGATCATTACGGTTATTGTTGTATCTCGATTGATGGATCGATATAAACTCATCCATCACTATTAAAGCTGTGGTTTCTGGTGTTGTGTGAGGCTTAGTGGTTGATTTTCAACGCTGTTAACAGAGGATAATTGCTGAGCTCCTCCCGACACTAAGCGACAGATATACTTTTTCTCTGGATTGTACTGCCCCGTATTCTGTTTCTTCTTTTGCAGCAGTACATTTGTAGTGTCCAATCTGTAGTGGTGGTGTCCTGCCCCATATCCGTTTCTTGTTTTCCAGCCGTATACAAGAAATTGAAAACGGTCTAGCAACGTACTACTACAGAGCTGTGGTAGTACAAATGAACAAGAAACTAAAATTGGAGTCCGACCTAGAAACGTACTACTACAGATGGCAGTGCAAATGACAGGAAACTGGAAACGATCAGAGGTCACGTTGGTCACGTTGGTTCAGGATGAATCCATCCCTTCCGATAGTATCGATGCGCGGTGCCATCCACGGATCCACTCTGGGGCCGTGGGTGCTGATCAAGACTCGCGGCCCCTCGCTAAATTGACGGGCCGCGATCCACGGATCCACCAATATACGTAGTACTGACGGGCGCACTGTGGACGACTACATCAACTTGAATATGTGGGATATAGAAACGGGAGCTCTTGACACCTGTGCGCCCGAAAGACCATAGACTTGCTGATGGATTCATGCTCGTTCGGGGCCACTAGCTTCTTCTATTCTGCTTTTGGCGCCATAGTGTACGCAGTGTACATGGATCGTGGATGCGCGGCACCTCATTAATGGAGGGGCCGCGCATTCACGAATCCACTGCGCAACGGAGTACGTGATATCCGCGCGAGGAAGACGGAGCGACTTCGCCATAGTAGCATCCCGATGGCGGCGGAGTGTGAGCTGCTGCAATCATCCACGTCTGTGGGTTCATCATGGCAAAATTTCAATACTGGAACCAACTGGTCGCCGACATTGACTCGGGAATCAAGTCATGGGTGGAATTGTGCTAACAATATGAACAGCGTACGGAGTACAAAGAAAATTCAGCTGCTATAGGATAAGCCATGCAGCTTCGTTCGACTAATTGACAGATCAGGCGTAGGAGAGCATGTTTGCCATCTCTCCTGATCCTCTGAAATCATTCTCAAACTCCTTTCCAACCTCGAGGACGTTCTCTAATTGAGAATAGCATAGGTGTGTACCATCGCTGCTTGCTATGGCATGTGCTGAACGCACCGCGTTCTTGATCTGTGCGACAGTATCAGCAAAATAACTCTATTCGAGGGTACCTGGAACACTTGCCTGTCTACCATTGAGACTGTGCTTGGCCAGGATGTTCAACTGCTTGTCACTATACGCTGCATTCCCGTTCTCTGTTTTTGCCCTCTCGAGAAAGCTCCTCCAGATAGCTTTTCTCGTATCAACGCCTAAGGGGCTGTACTTAACACCAATGTGTATTCTGCTCTGCACTGCTTCATCAAAGTCTCTGACCCGGTTCGTGGTAAGTAACATAATGCCCTTATAATACTCGAGCTTCCGTAAAAAGACCGAGACGAGAGAGTTGTGATTAGAGTCATATGAGCGCTTGCACAGAAAGTCGTCAGCTTCATCGAGGAGAAGTAAAGCTTGCCAGTTTTCTGCAACTTCAAACATCTCACACAATTGCACCTCGAGATGTTTCGCATCCTTGCTTAAGTTTCCGGCAGAGACCTCACTAAGTCAGTACAAATCTGTGCCAGATTGATGTGGAAGAACTTACTGTGTACAGAGGCCTCTTGAGGTGTTCCGACAGTCCTTCTGCTGTCATTGTCTTTCCTACACCTGGTGGACCACTATCGAAGATGTTAGACTTATACATGTCGATCGTTACAACCGTGAACATACTAGAGTAGCATAATCAAGCCACGGCCTTTTCCCTCCACAAAATCATCAAACGTATATTTAGCTTGTCCACCAGACTGGAACGTGGTCAGAGCTTCAATGAGCTTCTTTGACCTAGACGGTATAGCCACTTGATTGAAGAGTGACTCATTCCAGGAAATTTCCGAAATGTCTGCAACCGCAAATTCCACTAGTACGTGATCAGCAATGTCGCGACAGCAGAGCGCATGTCTTACACCATAATTTGTCATTCAGACTGAAGCCCAGCACAGTCGGGCTACAGATTAGGAAATCTTCATCGGTCAGCGCATCAAGGTCCATACTGCTCTTCATAGCCGATTCATCGATCTGGTTGCTAGAAGCCGCATCTATTATCAGCCACAAATCAATACTGTCAGAGCTCTTGAAGATGCTTGGTCTGGTGTAGTTGGGATTGATCTCCTGAAATGATGCGGCATCAACCATAATTCTACTGTTGATGAATATCTCAACGGGTTTCTTTTTCTTCATCTGAAAGGCCCTGCCTCTATATTGCCGATGTTGGGTCCCGATTAAAGAGAAGCAGAACTTGCGACCGCATTTGACAAGTGTTTCTCTGATGCTCTTCTCTGTTTCGTGATATTGGAGAGGAAATGCCTCGAGAGAGTTGATATTTCTCGATCCGCGGAACCCAAGAATTGCAGTTTCGATTGGAACTTTCCCAAGCATCTTCCCGTCAAATTCCAAATATTTTCCTTTGATGTGGAAATATTCAACTCCATCTGTGGTTACTTTCGCTTCGCCAGATTCGAATCTGATGCATCGTGGGCTTTTCGTCCCGCGGCAAGTGGTATACACAAATTCGTTTGGCTTGAAAAGAAACGGGAGTAGATCGTAAGTTATCTCTCCCGTTTTCAGCAATGAGACAAGCCGTACTTTCGTATCCTTGTAGGATAAATTAATATGATCGATAAGGAGGGCAATGTGCTCCCGGATGATGCTGTCCTGGGGATCAACGCGATTCCATTTGCGGGACGCCTCGAGATCTGGGAGATAGTGGAAGAGGATATTTCGCTCGACCTTTTGAAGAAGTGAGAAAATCGATCGTGATTGTTGGATAGGGCATGCTTACGGAGAGGCTTTCCTCGTTGAGACTAATCTCAGGAGCTTGTGCAAGTATAACTCTCAAGGTATCTCGGAGCAATTTCGACTTGATGTCAATATAGACCACTGGTATTTCGGTTTTCTTGACTGGAAACTTCCGTTAGCAGGTACTATTTGTGGGGAGGACATACCAACTAATACGCCTGCGCTCTATGAAAACGTATCGATCCAGTCCATCGACTTTTTCTTCCGGTTGGTGTTGTTCCTCGATGACATACTTGCACGCCTTTTCATCCCAACTGCACCAGTATCTTGTGAGCCAGGGGAAGGCCTCAGCGACAGGAAGACTTACACTTCATTGACTGTCTTGTATGTCTCTGGAGGGTCTTCGGCTTTAACTTCGTCTGCGGCAGCAAGGGCTGCAGGGGCGCTCTGCGTGGAATTGAGAGACTTGAGAACGTCTAAGAACTGTTGGGCGAAAGGCAGCAATTCAGACCGATAATAGTGAGGGTTTGGAGACGTGGGATGCATCTTCATAGCTGTGAGAATCTCACTAGCATCCTCATCGCTCATCGTCGGGGTACTGGGCGGGGTGACTGGCCGTGGACTGGGCAGCGAAAGGCCGATTTGAATCATCTCATGAACCATGGTGAATGTAGAGCGTTGGCAGGTGGTTTGATATGGTTGATATGGTTGTTGGGAGATACAGACAAAAGTAAGAACCCTGAAGATAATTGATGATTTGAAGACTGCAGAGGTTTATGATTGAAGTTCTGGGGAATCACACGCTCTTATATATTTCTCAATTCTTTGCCCATGTCAATCGGAGACCAACCACCCCGAAACCAACAACGGCCAGGGGACTGAGGGAAGCTGTCCTTCTCGTTCAGGATCATCAGCAGCCCATTGTAGGAGCACCACGCATGGGCTGGTTGAATAATCAAGGCGGTATGTGGGTGCATCATGCAAACAACGCGGGGAGAAGCACATATCTACAAGACAGTGTTGGGGGGGGGCACATATCTGCAGGACAGTGTTGGGGAAGATGCTGGCGAGACCGATTCGCCATGCGGCGGTGTTGGGGAGCAGCCCATTGATGTGAGACACTGATAGCGTTCGGGCCGTGGATATTGTTGGAAGAGGAGTTTATGGCTTATCGGTGTGCATTTCTCCAAAAATGGAACGTCTCCAGTACCATCCAAGACATAAGATCTCTATTGAGTAAACTTTTCTTCTGGGAATAACTTCAGCCCGAACGCTAACAATACTTCACATCTATGGACTGCTTTGCCACACTGCTGTATGGATGGGGCGCCAACATATCTTCCATCTGGATGATTTCAATACCCCACTGGCCTCCTGTTAAATCAAAGATCAAGATGAGTATCCTTAACGGTGTATGGATTGTGCAGTTCTCTAAGATACGATGCGTAAAATACGCTGCATGGGAAAAGCGTGGGACGGGACAGGACAGGACAGGACGGGACGGGACAGGACAGGACAGGAAAGTACAGGGTTAGGCAAGTAAAATCATGGGTTTCTCGCCAAACCAATCATTTTCCTGGAAATATTAGCGTGCTGAAACACTTCTGGTACTACCCTTGTCACGCTATGGAGGTTAAGCTTGCATCTTCCGCTTCACGTGATTGCCATGGAAGCGATTGCCATTGAACCGATTGCCATGGTTCCACCTCTGAGTTGGCCCGAATGCAATCAAGTCGCAATAAAACATGTGATAGATAGTAAACTTTACAGCTCACGTGAGACGTAACTAGTACCCTTCAGAACGATTGGCACGAACTTCGATTGGATTGGTGTGTTACCACCACAGCTTTCCGCCTTTGATGCTAAAAGTCGTGCCATCTTTGCCCAGAATGCAAGAGGCTCCCCGCATACAAGGACGACAGAATGACTGGGTACCAGCGAAAGCCATTTATGATAGGTGCTGTCGCCCATGAATAAGCCCTTTTCTGCCGTGCAAACACTACTGCTGGAGGGCGAGGCTGAATGCAAGAGGCTGGTGGAGAAAGGCCAAAGTATTGACTGGTTGGAGGCCAGACCCTAGTCTCGTTTCGTCATCCGATCAGTCATGGAAGGAACTGGCGTATTGTTGTCAACCGTAGTTCTTGGCGCCAAAACCATAAAACCCCTCCCGTCCCGTCCTGTCCTGTCCTGTCCTGTCCTGTCCTGTCCTGTCTCGTTTTTGTCAGTCTGATCTGATGCAATCTGGTCCCGTTTCTACGATGAAGTCCCATGTATGGTTTGTGGAACAGGTTGAGCGTGTAAGGTCAACGTTTGATGACGACACTTATCCTCTACCTCAACACCAGAAGCATTCCTTTGATTTATACGTTGAATTGTTCCAGGAAGATGCGATATCCTTCGCGAAACGATCGAAACAACGCCGCAGTGCGAGGTTAAAAGCACGCACGCTCTTAAGTGATGTATTCATAGCCTTGGGCTCTGAGGTGTTTTTCTTGTGCGCGTTGGCTGTCGCTATCTCAACACTGGACACTGTGGAGATCAAGGGCCTCGTTCCAACTCTCCGTCAGTGGTGGACTACCGTCTCGCACCCGAAAGGGTTGGTTGAGACGGCGAACCAAGTGTGCACGGCAAGTTCAATCAGTGCCCTCATTAGCAAGGGTTCGACAGGGTCCAATAAACGCATTTCAGACAGTGACCCTTCAGATCATCAAGTATTACAAGGTTCGTGGGAAATATTTCATGAGAAAGCAGATATTTAATATTGACCTGGGCAGATCAATCGCCTCCGAAGCGTCCTAGATTATCATCACCAGTGCATGCTTCAGAGAGCCTCGATGAAACTTTGACGATAAAGACAAAGAAATGTGTGAATGTCTGTTTTCCTCATTCTTAAACATGGCTGACTAGAACCAGATGTGGCTTCTGAAACTATTACAAATCTACAACTCGGAGATCTCTTTAGCTTCATGTCAGAATATCAAGGAGGATGCACTTTGTTAACAATGCAACTATTCCCAGAGGATTTCACTTCTTTACCATCAATTGGGATAACGTTCGGATCGTCAGCTGAGCCAGACGCCACGATCATTTTCAAGAGAGAGATGTGCACGGAGCTAATCAGGCACACCATTCAGAAGGGACAGTCAAAGCTAAGGTTTACCTCTTAGTTGTTCAAGTTTTAGGCCGGATATAGAGTACAGTGGAACGTCCATAAATCATGCATGTCTGACCGGATGCAATACCTGCCATAGTAAAACCAGTCTCTTCAGGGCCTGTCTGAATGACTTGATCCTTCAAGCCTGAACCAGTGATCTGCACAAAACCTGTCCCGCTGTTCCTATCAACCACGACTGCGCATACATCTGGTCCCACTTCCCACCGAAAAGCATTATCTCCAGAATCTTCTCCCGTAGTTTCGTCCGCATCGATGTCGACACTTTGGCCCGTAGTCTGTGTAAGACTTAGCAACTATTCCGAGTGATTCATTCAGTATTAATGTGCCTTACTAATTCCCCGGCCTTGTTTTTAAGCCTCACTTTGTCGTGGTTGCTCCTCGCCATGTTGACAATGCGTTTATAGGTCTATTCTCCAGAATGCGACCCGTCAGGGGCTGTTTCGCGTGCCTCTATCTTGTAATGCGTTCGTCTAACGTAGTAAACGGCTGAAGTGGCGCCACTGTGGGCTTGTCGAGTTCGTTAGGGTGGGGTGAAACTCCTCGATCGCACAAGTTGAAGCTCCCCGAGCTGCAAAGTGAACGTGAGGCTCGAAACCAAGATGCGCGTTTGCGCAAAGGCAGACGTAGCTAAATCCGAATCTCCAGAAGAGAGAATATTGCGCGTCTATAAACTTATGTCGTTTGGAGGTATCGCGAGCGGCGCAAAAAGGGAAGGAGAAAGGGCAGACGTTGATAGACGGACAGAAATGGCTGAGGCTTTCCCTTTGTGTTGGGTGGGTTGAGCTGGACAACCAAGTTGTTTACTGTCAATCTTGAAGAATATTGGACAGTATCTATCTAGTCTCGTTGGCGTAAATCTATCTAGAGGTGACCCCACTCACGGGTAGAGATTGTGGTGGGTGACGCGAGAAAGTGATGGGGCACCAAGAGACATGTGACTTGCTATGATGGGCCGATAAGATCCTGGCATACTTCAGGCCCCAATACCTTTAGGCTCTGGTTGTTCAGGACCACTGAATGCCTCTCGCATTATTACAATTATGGATGGGCGACTATCTGAGGAGTGAGAGGGTGGCAAGTTCATTTGTTTACGAGGTCATCTCGGAGCAAGAATTGGATGCCTTGTAGGACAAACTGGTTCGCATATGAATTATCAATTTCATTACTAAGCAATATTCTTCATCTGGGCGATCTCATATATGGAAGATAAAACTTCCGCTCCGGCTAATCGATGGGTTGATTCGCAACCTTGAGGCACCAGCACACAGGCATCAGGCATTAGTCAGGCATTAACATCACATGACAATTGAGCGTGGCCTGGCGGTGGAAGTCTAGTTCCGTCGCAGCTAGCAAGGCGCCTTCCTTTGGCTCTCTAAAGTGACACGCGTGAAACTTGGCATCGTTGCACCTTCTTAATTATCGAAACTATGACGGAAATGGACAGTTAAATGCCAGCTGTTATATTGACCCTTCAAAGATGCCCTCGGAACTTGAAACTTTGCGGAAACAGCTTCAGGAATCGCAACAACGCGAGGCAGATGCACAACGACGCGAGCGAGAAGGACAACGGCGTGCGCAAGAGTCAGAACGACTCCGCGAAGAAGAGCAACGACTCCGCGAAGAAGAGCAACGACTCCGCGAAGAAGAGCAACGACTTCGCGAAGAAGACCGACGGCGCTACGAACGGAGGACCGGAAAGACGACGCTGCCCGAGTTCCTCGATGCATGCCATACTCACCTTTGCCTGGGTCTGACAATTCAACCAGATACCACACAGTCGACGCAAGGCGATGCCGCGAATGCAGATAACAAACCGCGCCCTGATCGAATCTTGCCATGGCTAGAATTTGACGCGGAACAGGCACGCACGTGGGAAGATTTGATGGAGTCCGAATTCGTCCTAGAACGACATTTTACCTCTTTGCATACACTGGAGGAGTCAGGAGAAGTCGTTCGCCTTCGGCAGATGAGTTCCGAGCTAGATCTCAATAATTTTGCACGATTCACTGTGGAAGATCCGGTATCCCAAATCATCAGGCGACTCTCTGAGGACAGAGTGTTACGCGATCGCTTTGGTCTCAGAGGTTCGGTTAATTTTGAAAACCATAGTAACACACTCAGTCCTGATCGAACAATGGAGGAAATGCAATCTCTTAGCATCTCTGGCAAACCGCGACGGTCGAAACGCCTTCAAGACCATGCAAACAAACCGGGACGGGCTGACTCTTCTAAGTCCTCGAAATCCGCAGCGAAATCTTCCCGTCCTCGAGCAGATCAGTTCTGCGTTTACAATACCGGTGGTGAGGGAGAGACTGAGCATAGGGTGGCCGCGTTGACGATCGAATACAAAGCTCCTCATAAGTTGACATTGGGGCATATCTATGAAGGCCTTGCCGAGATGAACCTGGACGAGGTTGTGGTGGAAGGCGAGAATGAAAGTGTGGCAATTCGCTGTCGTCGTTTGGTGGCTGCTGTGATCACGCAAGGCTTTTCATATATGGTGAAGGCTGGTTTGGAATATGGCGAGATCTACACTGGTGAAGCAACGATCTTCTTGCGCATTCCTGACGATCCCTCGACCGTCTACTACTCTCTATCTGTTCCAAAAGGAGATGTCGGGGCGTCCACTGGCTGGGATGAGCATGGAAACGAGCCCAATCGATTGCATATGACCGCGGTTGGTCAGGCTGTAGCGTTTACTCTTCGCGCGCTTAAAACCCCCCCACGCAGTGCTCAGTGGATAAGGAAAGCTCTGCATCAGCTCAAGACATGGAATGTCGTCGTTAAGGAGGTCGAGGATGCCGTCGCCGATGACGAAGTGCCGTCTTCGGAGTATCGCCCTTCACCGAGGGCCACGCAGGATATTACACGGTCACCAATCCAGTTCCGACCTCGCAAGAAAAACCAATTTGTGGGAACTTGTGCTTCAGTGACGTCTTCTTTCAGCAGCGACGATGACAACCATCACCCCGACACACCAAGTCGTCCCCAACCGCCTTCAAGCAGCGGAAACTCTATTATTTCCCCCAACCCACCATCACAATCTACTGAACGTGGTGGGAAAAAGGGGGCTTACAACAAGGCTCATCGCCAGAAGAATCTAGGTCGGTTTTGTACGCCAAACTGCCTAATGGGTATGGTAGATGGTGGAGAACTCGATTGGCGGTGTCCGAATGTCAAGGAACATGGAAAGAGTCGTCATCAACTCGACCGTAATACATTCATGCGACATATCCGCGAGTTGTTGCGCAGTCAGCTTGACTATTGTGTGGAAATGAACATTCATGGAGCTAGAGGAGCTTTTTTCAAGGTCAAATTACCTGGCTTTGGGTACACCGTTGCCGCGAAAGGCACCGGGATTGAGTGTGTTAGTGATCTGATGCATGAATCGACAGTTTACCGTCGTCTCCTTCCTGTTCAGGGGAAGTGCGTACCTGTGCACCTAGGAGAGACGAAAGTGGACAGCATATTATACTACGCAGGAGCCGTTCGTATTGTCTATATGATGTTTCTAAGCTTTGGAGGATTCCAATTACGATCGCCAATCTCACAAGCTCTCGCTGACGACGCCATCTGCGGTCTCCATGCCATACATCGGCTGGGAGTATTACAGGGTGATTCGGAAGCCCGTAACATTCTCGTCCACCCGGATCGACTAGGAATTACCTGGATTGACTTTGAACGAGCTGAGTTTATACGTCCACGAGCGGTATTAGGAAGTCTATCTCCAAATCGGAAACGGACAGGTAGCTGGTCTCACGAGGAAGGGAAGTGTCAGTATGGAAAGAACAGCAAGAGAACACCTGCATCAGAGATACGTCAAGCTAAGACGGAGCTGGCGAGATTGGTGGTGAAGCAGGGGGTAGTCACTTCTACAGATGCCGACCTCACTCGGCCCGGAACGCGTATGAGGAGCGGAAGAAGTCTGAGAGCAGGATGAACTCGCTCCGGAAGTCGTCACTGATGAGCCTCGTCACCGACATTTCCGTACGAGACAGTGCTAACTCAGCTCACGAGTTCAATAGACACAAATCACGAGTTCGACGCAGGAAGCCACCTCTCATTCCACAATTTCGACGTCAATTCCTGATGTGAATAACACAGCGAGATCCGGTGCATACTCGCCAGGCGCAGCCTTCGTGGAGTGGACAACGGTCGGGAGCTTTGATATACGCTTCGATGGTTGTCCGACGGGGAACGCCGCCTTGCTCACGTGATATACAGGGACAGTTTGTGGAGCAATCGAAACCACTTAGCGCCTCAAAATTCAGGCTAAGGTTCTGGATCGCTTTGTAACAGCCTTCGATCTTCGGATCAATATCACGTGACAAAACGCATCTTTTGTAGCACGTGGCCGCAGGTTGGGCAGGGATAGTCATACCTGAAATGCAGCTATTAACTACCACAGGTCCAACAGACACTGAGACATACACTCGAGACGCATACAAGATTGTTGAGCATTCGCGTTATTGGCGGATGGTTCGAAGCTGACGTCGGCTTGACGGGAGTAAGCTAAATAGCATCTGGCCGGCATTCCCATCACAACGCCCACTGTTGGAGCACCGGAGGGGAGTGGCATGTTGATGGCACCAGAATGGGCAACGATGGAGGGACGCTTCAGATCTTGTACCTATTAGTCTCAGCCTTTCAGCTTGTGTTCTCACACCCCAAACAAATAGTAATCGAGCCTTGCGTACATTTTTGTCCAATTGCAAGGACGCAAATGAACATCCCCCACACACCTGTAGGCAGCCTACTGCGTGACACCCCTCGACTTTCTCAGTTTCGCTCCGTACCTGCATCGAGCCAATTCTGATTGAATCCCCAAGTTCCAAGAATAGCCTGCATCAAGGTGGTACTTAGAAAGTACAAGAGTTGTCGTTCTTATCCTCGACAATGCCTACCAGCGACCTGGACCAACGCGACTTTTTTCAGCCAGCGACTCCTATACCGCCATGATGTACAATATGGCGAGACAGCTGTCCGTCAGCGTTCCATACAAATAGACGCCCTCTCCAGAAAGCGTCGAGCTGAATGTGTTCCGGTTGGTTCCAGCAATGCCGACGATGTGACTCGCGTTTCAGTATTTGGCGCTTGGCCAGGCAACAGCGTTTAACCTTTGTGCCGGTTGAGAAACCACGGATCATCTGGAGTCTGGCGCTTGCAGCCAATCATACAATAGCGCCCTCGATTACTTTCAGAGCAACAGAGAGCCGATGAACTTCGTCTATAGTTAGCCCATTTAGCTGCTCGCTTACACCATACTTCGTGACAGCGGCCATTTGGACCAGATGTTATATTAGCGCGCGGCTGGTAATGGCGCTGCATATACATCCTTGATCAGCCAAGTTGTTGGAAAGAAGTTGAGATTTCTCAGCCAATACATCAAGTTCCAACACCAATGTCCTAAACCGAGCGACTCACCCAGTCTTCTGGGGCCGTTTGGTCTGAGTTATTCAGCGTGGCACAGCAAAGAGTATTTTCAACCTTATATAGAGAAATTTAGTATATAACGTCGAGCTGTTCCCATAAGTGCTATTTTAAACAAACAACTGTTTTGGAAAGCATTGTTTCCATACTCATATCTTCTCCATTTCAGCTAAAGCGGTCTCCAATCCTTCTGAGTTCTATCTTTTTCTCTGATACTTAGTGCAAGAATTTTGTTTACATACAACCGTTAAAAACTGAAATGGCTTCCAACTCGACATCAGGGCCGACCGTACACTACAACGTGTACATAATTTATTTCAATCAAGCCACTGGTCCATCTCATGAAGGAATTGCCCTTGTACCATCACAATTCCCAAACCAGACGGCTGGTCGGTTCTACCATGTTAAAGGCACCGTGGGTATGGGAATGGATTATGAGTGTCGACCCGGATACAACTTTGGTGCTAGTCGATCGTACCAGAAGTCATCTTATCAATTTCAAATCCCAAAGTCTCGACTCGCAGACTTCGAACGAATCGCCCAGAGCCGACCTCCTCCTCATGATCCCCGTGCGCTCACTGAGCGCAACCCGAACCCTCCAGTTAGAGACTGTGCGGAGTGGGTGGTCGAAGTTTTAAATGAAACCAAAACCGCTCTTCAAGGCAGTAGCACGAACGCCTAACTTTCATCGCTTCTTTATCGAATACGTCTTGGCAATCGCTTCTGAAAGGGCTGGGAAATGCAGTTTTTGGTTGTTTGTTTTATTGATTTCATGTCGATTTGCCGTGTCGCGCAATATAAGGGCTGAACGTTAGCAGAATCTGAGTCATATTGTGATATTGTAAATAGTCAAAGCAATATAGTCATTAGCCTTGAATACATGCCCTGCTCGAAGTAATATGGCCTTAGAATATCAAGGAGATATGTTCCCCAATCAGTGGCAAAATGCTCTAAATAGAGGGCCTTCGCGAATTCCCAATACTCCGGATACCACCCTGCCATCTCCCAGTCAAGGATTGCCACCACCCGCCCATCTCTCACGATGATGTTAGCAGGTCTGAAGTCTCCGTGAGTGAATACCGTCGCATGTTGGTGCATATTGAGCATGCCTCGGATGTAAGGACCAATGTGGCCTTTCGAATTCGACACAATCGCCTTGAAAATTGCAGCGTTGAAATCCTTTTCACTGTCGAAAGGGCCTTAAGAAAACGACAGTAAGCATCTGAACTGCAATGTACCGAAGCATGAGGTGAAATATAACCGTGCGGACTGACCTTTATCACTTGTTGACCACTCTAATATTACATCTGTGACTGGCCCGCAATCTACTGAGCCAATGTAATTGGCATTCAGAAGTGATCGAAGCTGGTCGATATACTCTTTTAGATCCGCTGCAATTTGCAGTTTGGCTGTGCTATCGTAACTATTCCATGATTTCTCCAAGGTGTCGCCCTCAATAAACTCCATAAAAATGTACGTGTCATAAAGACTTCCAGCATCATCAATATCTCGGTCTAATGGGCCATATGCGTATGCAGCATAGAGCTTTGGAACCGGTATGGATGTATGCTCACTCACGAAACGTAGTGTTTTTGCTTCGATGAGGGACGCATGAGTACCGTATTTGACGAGCATCGAAGTTGAAATTCTCGCGAGCTGCGTGCCTGCACCTATAGCTACGGTCTCTAACTTGGACATCTCGACCTGATCAGGACTAATAATTTCATGCCCTGGAGCGACGTATAACACATTGATTTTCGGACCATCGGTTGTAGAATCGCTGAGCTCAGGCATAGCCGCTGCCTGTATTGCGGCTATGGGATGCTGTAGTACTGTTAGAACATGATTTTCCTAGATTATGCATTCATCTGAAAAGGAGGCTTGCCGTCATCGTTCTTAAGATTGAACAAGTTCCTCGGAAGCTAGGCGCTGAAGTTGACTCTAGGCGCTGAAGTTGACTCCAGCTCTTACCAACGAAACTATTGCGGCACCGTTGATAAGCCGATGAGGGTTACAGGAGTTACCATTCGAGCTGTACCTTGCGGGTGATGACGAAGTGTACGTGAGTTTTGGCATGACGGATCTGTCGCTGATGCACTTGAGCACTGGGCTGGGCGGGGCTGAGACGAGGTGGGGAGGCGATGTCGTATGAAGTTAGTCCAAGAGGGCTGAGGAGGAACAGGGCCAGGACCCGCAGTTAAATGAACTTGTCCAACAAGGTGGTGTGGCGCGCGTTTGTGGCTGAGAAACGCCTTGACGCTGGCGGTGACCTCTTTGGATGTGCGCAAATCCGTGAATGAGCTGACCCTCCAACCGGTTCCCCGCTAGATTGGAATTTGATATGTGGAGACCGATTGATGGTCTGAACGAATCTGGAAGATCTAGCAGCCTGAACTCTAGGTTGTAAGTTGCCTCTCGTCCGATCCTCACGCACTTGAGAAAGCCCTGAAGAGGAGATTCTTGGTAGTCCGCGCCTAAAATTGACTCCGCACCTCCCTGGTACAGGTATCTAATAAGGTGCCGAGGGGGTTACGTACCGAATGAGAGGTAGGATTGGCGACTCACAGGGTGAGTGGGGACACTGTGCCACCTGGGGGATCGACGTCACGGGGGCTATGTTGCCCCGCGCCATTTTCTTTGGTGGAGATTTCGTACAAAGCCAGATTCTGCATCACCAATTCTGTTCCACGCCCATCTTCCAACCGAAGAATTGGGTCTAAACCCAGTTTCCCTCATCGGTTTCATCTTCACAACCACATTCTCCTCGCACGATTTGGTTTAATATATTTATCTTGCTAAGCTGAGCTGTACATCTCGTTGGTTTCTTAAAAAAACTATGTCCACCCAGCCCCCCCCGAAACTCAAAGTGTTGCTTGGAAACGGATATCTTGATATCGAAGATGCTGTAAAACGGGAACACGACTTCGTACTTGAGACACTCATCAGTGCCTTTCTCTTACTTCCACTCAGTCCACACACTCTCACTCGCATTCAACTAGGGGACTGTTTTCGCCGTTCACTCCAGTCTAGTCGGCAAACAACACCGTATCGTCTTCACACCATTGTTACCGAGTGCAAGGCCGGATCGGTCGACACATCCTCGCTGGAGGCGAAGTTTTTCGAGTACGGAGGGGTTCGGACTGTCACTGCTCTCGCCGCTGCAGCAGCGGACAATAAGCAGACAGTGAGCCTGCTAAAAGGTCTTTCGAATGCTGAATTCCAGGCCTTTCTGAAGTCCATCGATGCCATTGAACCGCACCGTGATCTTCTCTTCATCATCGAGACGCTCGAGAGAAAAAGACCCTCGAGACTATCGAAGCGAAAACACGTCCCGGGTCCTCGCCCTCCTCGCCCTCGTCCTCGCCCTCGTGGCCACTATTCTCATCTTCCCAGCAGTGTTCCACAGGCTCTAGAAAGGTTCCAAATGGTGAATGACACTTCTATCAATAACCTACCGGCAACATCACATAAGCATCGCTTGAATGACGCTGCAGCACACTTAGTCAGCCCTTCTACAGTTGGTAAACCCCAAGGGGGAGAAACTTCCATCACGTCGGACCTTGGACAAACAGCGGAAAATGTGCGGGCCTCGGGATTTAATACCCTTGTTGCAGTCGAGTTCCAAGAAAATGATGGCGCAGACAACCATACCTTTCCACAAGGCAAGTCTAGGTGTCCATTATCCGTGATAGTTGCTTATCATTTATGACACTTAGACCACAACACTTTCCCTAACGTAGCATCAGGCCTGACCGGCACGTGGCAGTGTGATGGTAAGTGCAGCCATGTCATTCCAAACAGACGTTAACCGACTGCAGATAACTATAGGATTGACTTAGACAACCTTCACAACACTCCAAGTTATGGTATTGATGGAGAGAACTCCAACTTTGAACATTATGCTATCGATTTGGAGAGCTTCAACGCTTTGTGAATATCACGATCAATAGCAGTATATCTCCAGGAGCAACATTTATGCTAGCGGGCTGGGTGATTATTGTCCGTTCTCCGACGCTTAACGGTTTCCCATCCATGGTTAGGGGGGAATCTTTGTCGTGATATAACGCCAGGATTTCGCCCGGGAACATTTCGAGCGATGTTGGTTCGAGAGATTCGCGACTCGGTCCGCGACACCTCAGGAGAAAAGCCGCTCGACCTTTGGTCTACAGGTAATAATTAGTATCGAAACAAGTGCGGAGGGACATTTGAGCATACTTCAACGTTTCCTGCACTGATCAAGGGCCTGACCCTACTTGTCCGATCTGGATGACTACATTGTTCAATCTCGACGCTGCCTCGGTACGGTCGCCAGTGCTCTTCGTCCGCAATCTGTTGCAACCAGGCTGCCAGGACATCTGCCTGCTCCAGGACTTCCTTGGTTGCGAGGGCGACGCTCATGAGGCCGAATGCTTCATGCTATACATGATACAACCTCAACTTGATAGAAGTGGAAGTCGCATCAATCACCTCGCTACCTGATTTGCGGAGAAAAAGCCTGTGGGGTGCATGTGACCTCATTGGCTCGTCGGATTATGTCCTGGTTCATAGGCGCATTGCCGCTGGACTACGGAGTACTCCGCGAGTTCCCGCTATCACGTGCATACAACTTTTGCCAAGGCGTCAGCTCGGCTGTACCTCACCAGCTGTTATCGCGTCAACGCCAGAAGCTCCCAGCAGGCAATTCCTTGATGGGTTTCGATGTGGTACCTTTGTGCTTTCGGGCATATTACGTGGATGACGATCGCCATTAGCGAAATCTTCAGTAGCCAAGGGTTACCCGCAACCAGCTCACCAAACCGTCAGACAGAAAGCAGCGACTCTGGGCGGGATGGGCCGTCCCTTACTATTTTGGTCTACCCTTGTTTCGGATATAAATATGAGCGCGCCGCATTTTGTCCAGAAAAAGTCCAAAACCAATTTTCATTGGATATAGGCGAAGGTTTGCCGAGTTGCAGTAGAAGAGTGTGCAAATGCTCGAGTTTCATCTACAAACTAATTCTGTGGGAGCTCAGTGTATCTTCATACGGCAAACGGCAAATTAGGTTTGTTTCGCATGGCGCGCGGCTACCGAAGCGGGTGTGGGACGAGTTGAGGGCACAGCTGTGTACATTTCCGTGCTGCTCATCAGCAAGATATCCGCCCCATCCTTAGCCGCCAGCCTCGCAATACCTGCAGCTTCAACTATATTTAGTAATTGTTGCAGATAGGGGGAACATGGCACATTGGCACTACGAGTTATATTAAATAACCTAGGCGCCCGTCCCGTACTTTGTTCCAGAGATGTCCACAATTATAAATCGCAGCTCAAAAAGGTGAACAATCTGTCGCCAGTTACACCGTTTGAACATTGTCTTCTTTTTCAGTCATTATTCACTCTGGGAAGACACGGACTGCTACAAAATGCAACGACTGCTTCAGCAAGTCACACTATCTCGCGAAAAGTCGGAGGATCTCGAATCACAAGGCCAGTCTATCAACCAGCAAGTACCCTACAATAAGCGCTTGGAATTCGTCCAATTACTGTTCGGGATCAAGTCCGAAGATCTCGTAAATTTCCCTGGAATCGAGTCGTACTGCGACTACTTGGAGCATGACGCTTTCCAGTCATTGATGGGCCCAACCTTTGACTCAATTTGGGACTTGATATCTTGTACGAATCCCAAAGAAATAACAGACTGTTGGGATTGGAGTCTTGCAGTGTTGCAGGCGACACAATCAGAACAACCTGAACTCAGCATACACGACATATTACGGCGCCTCGAAGAGCAAGGTGGGAACTACAAGCATAATCTAGAGCGAGACAAGGATAAAAGCTACCTTTACATGGCTATTTTTGGGGTATTGTGCTGGTCAACCCTAGTGGTGCGGCCCAGATTGACCTTCACAGACGACGAACCAGCAAACTTAACATGCCTCCTGCCACAGGGGTTTAAATCGAACAAAATTTCCACTACCCACAGACCAAGCGACAGACGTATGCGACCAGTCCTGACCACATTCCGGTCGTTCAAGCTACAGCACTGGGGTGACCAGTCAGATGGACGCGCACAGGGTGTATCGAGAGAGACGGACAGCCTGTACGAGGCAAGCCTCAACATCTACTCATTACGCTATTTTGGACACGTCACGATTCAATGGGTCGATACCGTCAGCGAGCATCTACGATTTAATCCAGCTAATCGCAGGCTGTCATTGTTTCGCTTCCCGACATTCTGCGCCTTGCTTGCCATCCATGGCGACAGCGTTTGTTCAGCGATTCAAAGGTATGATGCACATCTTGACACTGACCCTTAGTAAAATCGTTTGGAGGTAACTCTTGATAGTATTGCTGAGCAACTTGACCCCTTGTCCCCGGAGGATAGAGACCTGTGTTGCGTCAGTCTAGAGCAAGAGATTATACTCTCTTACCGTCTTTTGTTTGGACAAGATAGCAAGTCCAGAACGGTCGCACGTGAAGAAGTCTTCAAGTTGAAGAAGTCGTGCGCAAATGAGAGTGTCGACGCCATGCTCTTGGATCTCTGCGAGCGCAAGTACGAGTACGGCAGTCTGTGGTGGAAAACGTACGACAAAGTCCTGCAGAGCTATCCATCTGAGATATGGCCAATCACGTGCCGGACCATGGAAGGACATCTCCTGCAAAGCGACGTATACAGCGCTCGAGACGATTTCCCAAGACTCGGACCACGGTTGATCAAGCTCCAGCAGTTTAATTCGCGCCAGAGACCTAGCAAGTTGACTGATCTGTGGCGCGACAAGCGGAATCCCCTGCAATGGTTCACGTTCTGGGCTGTGGTGATTGTTGGAGGAGTGGCGAATATCCTGGCAGCACTTCAGCTTCTAGTCACTCTTCTTGTATTGCCAGCTTCGTTCTAGAAAGCTGCCTGTCTTCAGGCTGTTGGCTCCAAACTTCAAATCAGCCGTGGCTCGGCCATAAATGTATAAAAACCTGTTGGTATATGGGGGAATGGATCTGAAAGCAGGTGTTTTGATATACTAGGGATATATCATGGGATTACGACTTGGTGGCTGGCTAAACACCTCAACTGTGGTCTAATTACATGTCTTCACTAATCCTGACTGTTGTCATGCACATATGATACCTAAGCAGCCCTCCTATGGTTTGCAAACGAACTGAGGTCCAAGTCTTTTTTACCGGCAATAAAAATTGATACTCTACGCAATCCATACTATATATCTCCAACCACTAGACCTGCGTGCCTGAAGTACCCTTGTGCACCGCCTTGCAGCCAGAATCATTGTATGGGGTTCTCGGTGCGGAATTAGTTCCGGCAAAACCATATTGGTACAAAGTCCACGTGGCAGCAACAGGTTTCACCCGCTTTACGCCCAAGTCTGTCTGAGCTAACGACCTTCACAGAGGCGACCTTCTAGGCTGATGATCCGAGCCCGTGTTCTTTGTCCTTTCTTCCATACTTGTTTTCTTCAAACAACTCCCAAGAATACGTTTTCGTCTTTTAGAATGGCTCAGGCACGGAATCACGTCATCTACGCGCCTTCAGACGAAGCTCCCCGCGGCGTTAAGTCCGTCTTTCTCGCTGGCACCACCAGCAAGATCGACACGAGTGACTGGCGCGAGACCTTATCCACCTCCCTCTCCGACGTGCCCGTCACTATATACAATCCGTACCGCACTGACTGGGACAGCTCGTGGTGCGAGGATATTGATTTTGCTCCTTATCGCGAGCAGGTGGAGTGGGAGCTCGACAAGCAGGTCAAGGCCGACATTGTCGTCGTTTACTTCCACCCGGCTACCCAGGCGCCCATCAGTTTGCTCGAGTTTGGAATCTGTGCGCGGGTTCCGGGGAAGGCTATCGTTGTCTGTCCCGAGGGCTATTGGAAGAGGGGGAATGTGCAGATTGTGTGCAAGAAATTTGGGATTGAAATGGTTGACAATGTTGCTGGGCTGAGAGAGGCGGTTTTGAAGAGGTTGCCTGTTGGTTCGTGACGCCAGCAAATATTTTTTTAATAGTTCGACCGTGATGAATGCGATAAGACTGTCCGATCAAGACTCTACGTTGCCAACCCCAACTGGAAAACAACAAAGGCAGTGAACTAAGGAGGAAGGTGCATACGATCGCAAGGAGATATTACATCTGATTTCAAAACATACTCCAGAGGGCGGGACTTAGATCCTAGGGGCAAGACGCAACGTCATCAGAAAGCCGATGATAGAGGTCAGTCCGGATACTTCTTGGATGCGGACATATGGCACGAGTAGCAAACACTGGCCTAGGTAGTTCGATTGTGGCAGGCTCAAAGGGCGTGGTGCTGGTGTGAAAAGGAAGCAAAAATATTGCCGCCACTTATGGATGGCCTTAAAAGATTTCATTCTTCGCTCCTGGTACTCTATCGTTGACTAATGTGTATAAGAGCATCAAAATCTTCCTCCTTTACTTGGTCCGAACGTGTGATAAGATCATCCTTTGATATCTCCATAGCAGTCGCCCGCGTCTTGCCGATGATTTGGAAGTATAAGTCTTTCGCCTCTGTGAGGCGCTTATCAGCTTCCGCCTCCCTTCCAGGGACCTGACGTAGTGCCTCAGATAGCTTTAACAAGCATCGAGCGTACTTAGCAGGATGCGTGTCTTTGTGAATAGAGCTAATGACCTTGGCCTCTTGGAGATGCTTGCTAAAAGAAAAGAACACATAGTCAGTATAAGGCGTGGTTTCACAGTGCACTCGTCATCCTCAGCTCGTTCAAACTTACAGTGCAGCATCTATGCCCCCTTGCATCATGGCGCAGCAACCCAGCTGGTATACAATGATACCGTTGAAGTCTAGAGCGCGAGACTTATCGCCCTGAAGCCACATGGACTGAGATTCTAGCAACATGCTTTCCGCGGCTTCGTACTTCCCTTCGAACATTAGAAGCCGTCCTATGGCAAACTTGCACCTGTGTATTATTAGTATCGATTTTTACATGCAACCATGGGTTTCTCTTTTTCTCTGGCACACCTGTCTATAAGAAAGAGACAACTCACGTAGCTGTTGGGGCCCAGACAAACGGCTCTGCAGACAAAAGTCCACCTACAGCCTCAGTCAACTGCTCCCTTGATTCATCGAGCCTTCCTCCGTGAGTCAAAATTCTTCCACGCGTCAGCTTCAGAAGCGGAGGACACTTAAACTCAACGCCCGTCGACTCGGACCAGCGCTTCCACGTCGCATGACTGCGCTCGTTCCACTCCATCGCAGTGTCAAAATCCCCCAAGCACCCATAAATGGAAGCCAAGTTATCCTCGATCCAGCAGGTATTCTGGAGGTCGATGGTGGACTCAGCTAGCTTGAGACTGTGTGCCGTCAACAAGCTCTTCAGGGCCATTTTAAATCGGCCCCGAAAGGCCCACATCGAGGCAACGTGGATTTCAGTTGATGAGAGGAGGTAAATTTCCTTGTCCGGTTCAGGAAGTGTTTCCATGGCAATTCTGTTCACGATGACGAGGTCTTCGAGCTCGCGCCAGTTTTGTGTTTCAAGAAGGTAGCTACCAGCGTATCAGTATACATAACATAAGAGACTTTGGAAAAGGGAATGGAATGAGTAACCGTTGGCATTGAACCCATGTCTCGCAAGTCTCCCTGCAAGCAGAGAAGCTCGGGTCCCGCTTTCGCTCTTGCATGAAGCTACTTTTAAGCTGCAGCACATGCTGCAACCAAAGTTGACACCTGTCCCAGACATTGTAGAGATTGGCTCTGGCAGCTCCAGGCTTTTTTGGTCTCTTTGGAAAGGCATTATACATTAGGATTGAAGCTTCACAAAATGCCCTTTGGAGGTCTTTGGGGTTCAAAAAGCGGCGGAACTGGGCTGCGATGAGACGGTGAATCGAAAATACGCGATCATATCCATCTCTTTTGATCAATGCAAGAGCCAACAGCTCCTCTGTACTTGTACTCAGACTATGGTGTTCATTGTTAGCGATCGCAATTGCTGCAAGCAGTTTGGATACAAAGAACAAACCACTAACCGATCAGAGTCAAGATACCATAGCATGTCATCTGTAAGGCTGTCCTTTTCTTCATTAAATTCGAACAACGACTGTGGGATGCTGTCTGGCGCACAGAAAGTAAAGACCGATAACAGTGCAGCACAATCAGGCTTGAGGTTTTCAAAAGATAGTTGCCAGACGGTTTCAAGTCCGTCTTTGAAGTCCTTGGATCTATCATAAACCTCAACGAGCTCTGAGATAGACCATGAACGACGGTGGATCAAACCACACATGTTGGACAGCGCTAGTGCATGGCCACTTAACCTCTCAGAGAGACTGTACGCCGACTGCGTTTCGTTTGCCAAGAGTTCGGCACTGATGTGTCCTGTGAGAAGATGTAGCAGGAACTTGGAGCCTGTATCTGTATCCCAAGGGAGTACTTCAATGCCAGCGTCCGCTGGATCGAAACCGAGCATATGATTTCTCGTTGTAATCAGGACTCGACCATTACTGCCGGATAAAGGCCAGTAGTCTCGAAGAAGTTCCATAGTCTCTGCATTATCGTAGATGATCATCCACTTACACTCTAATCGACATTCTTAGCATTTAGTCAGGTTGAGAAGTCCTCTTCAACGTACCAGTCTGCTGCAGCCAGCCTTTGAGAATCATTCGATTTTCGTCATGAGAGGCTGGCCCAGTATCAGGTAGTTTTAACTTAAGGGCAATATCTGTAAAGCTCTGTTGGATAGAAACCGGATTTTCAGCATTGATCCAAAATATAGCGTCAAAGTTTTTGATCGCCAGCTTCTTATCCAGATATTTCATGGCAACATGGCTCTTACCGACACCTCCCATGCCATATAGTGCCAGCGAGCGTAGTGACGAAGTTGAATCTCCGTCTTGGAAATGTTTTTCAACCTTCTCAATCACATCATCTCGATCGAAGAAACGGGCAGTCCGTATGGGTGGAAGGACGAAGCAAGGTAGCTGAGCCGTATCTCGGAACGCGCGAGGTGAGAGTGAGAGATAGGAAAACCAAGAAGCCATGTCACCCTGGTACTGTCTCTGATACATTGCGGCGACCCTGTCGATGCGATCGAGCGTGTCCTTGATATCATCTACGGCAGTCGTAAACTTCTCGGTCAGTTCAGTCCATGCGGGATGGTTCCGGCCTGCCTACATGCATTAGTTCACAAATATTCGCAAAGATAAACGATCTCTTGAGGTGGAATTCTCACCGCTAGCATATGTCAATTCTGAGACATCGTCGTCTGCTTGGCGCAGGAATTGCACAACATCCGCGAGGAACGTGGTGATTCTTAAAAATATATCGAAGCAAGACTCTTTGTCTTCCTTAGTAACGACAGGACTTTGTCGGCAGTGAAGTATGAAATCATGGCAATTCCTGCTTATCTTCTGAAGCATCTGGACAACTCTTCGCATTGTCTCATCGTGTTGTAAGGCCAACTAATGTTTGATCTGTCAGATATAAAATAGTCTATAGCATTGTTGATCTCTTACTGTAAGTAATAAGCTAAGCAATCCCCAGAACATACCCGTGTCAAGAGTCGGACGAAGCTGTGTGAAGAAGTCGCTGAGCTTTTTCAAGTCGACAAGTCGCGGTTGCAGCATTGCCAGCTCATGCAGGGCAGCCTCGGACGCCAGCTCATCTTGTTCGGCGAAAACATGCTCTTGTACATCCTCATACGTGCGGAAACTTCTGATTGTTCTGCGATCCTGGGGTTCCATACGTTCTGAGCAGGACTTGGTCGCCGACGTCCATTGCTGGGTGAAGAAGTCCTCCCTGGTGAATATGCCCTGTTAGCGAATGCCTCGTCAAAATTACAGGGTACACAAATGAAGATATATGGACGTACAAGTCAGGGGAGTCCATGACACGTCTAGTTATTCAAGGGGAGCTGCTGTCCGTTGAATCGAACGGTCGCAGATTTGATGGAGAGAACCATGATGATAATGTGAGCGTGGGGGATGACATGTTTTAGCGCCAAGCCCTTGTTGAGTTGGTGCATCGATATCATAGAAAGTTGCAATGTTGGGATGTTCGACTTCGGCTTGGGCTGTTATTGGTACAGAGCTCTTGGCCAATTGGCAAGACACACGTGTAAAAGTAAATTGGGGGGGTTTTTGGTTCCACTATGATGCACACATCTCACTTCTTTGAACCGAAAGCCTCATCAGCGATGGGATAGCTGCAGAGACACCCATGTTCTCATCCAGTGCATACTGCATGCAGGTCTTAGAAATAAGGTCTTCGACGTGATATATATATTTTTGGACATGTTGGGTGGATGTAGAATGGACGAATAACCCCGAAGTCGCCCACACAGGGTGCGCCTCGAGGGCACTGCGACGCTACTCGCTTATATACTCTGGGGGTTTGCGTTACCCGGTCAGTTAAGGAAGGTGCCTGGCGGGCCGCAAGCGGTAACCCCCTTAGCGTTAGTTCACACCTATACTTGAATCTATCTTGCGCCAAAACGCGATTTCCAACGGCAAGCGGTAGCAACCGAGGGGTAAAACCTGCCGCCGATCCAGTCCGCCTCCAATCCGCCGCCACACCGCCGCCAATCCGTTATCACCCCGGTACTCGTGTGGCCCAAAAATCTTCGTAGGGCAGTGGAATTACATCACATTTGTCTCACTCGCCCTAATTCAGCAGACAGTGGGGCAAAAGGTCCGCATGCTAATCAATTTGACTTGCAGAGCCTCAATGTGTCAGCGAGTTACACATTCGACGCTTAGTAAAAGCGATTAGGCATTGGCAGAATAAGTGACGGCTAGATTGCATGAGGGGACTTGGCGACGAAAAATATTATTATGTACATAAAATTAGTTATAGCTTGATTTTCAATAACCGTGATGGAGTTTTCTGGTTTTCTGATCTAATGTGCTGCGCCTCTTTAAACAATTATGTTCATGAATCTCGAGATTCCTCCTATTGGCGCATGCCACGTATTAAACCTCTACACGTGACTGGTTGAAAGTGTCTGGAGTATCACAGCTAAGGAATCATTAGCTTACCAGTGACTTCAGCCTTATTTGAAGAATTATCCAATTCCCACAGATTCAGTAATTAGTGTACTATATCTCGAGCAATGTCATCCTATAGTTATTCTACGCTTCCATCCGATGGTGACAATATTCGTCTGCTCTGTCTCCTGCCGAATGAAGATGAGGCTACGTCTTTACATTGCGAGCTTCGCAACTATTCTCTACAGAGATTAGGCATACGCACTCATCTGTACGAGGCTTTATCCTACACCTGGGGCGGATCGAAAAACCCTCGCTCCATTTTCGTGAACAAACAGAAGCTAGATATTACAAGAAACCTTCACGCGGCGCTACTACATCTTCGAGATCGCTCTTTGGAGCGAGCACTATGGGTAGATGCTATTTGTATCGATCAAAGCAATTTCAAAGAGCGAAACAACCAAGTTCAGCTTATGGCGAAGATCTACAGTAAAGCATATCGTGTCATTGTTTGGCTCGGAAGAGATGCAGCGGATACGGAAGGGGCACTCGAGGATATACGCCTTACTGCCAATACGGAGTCTGCGGAGAGCCGGAAGAAGGGAATAAACCGACAAGCAATTCTTAAGCTGCTTCGACGGCCATGGTTCCAGCGTATCTGGGTAAGGAAGCAGACACCCAACTACTATTACTGGACGATATTAATAATTTAACTTAGGTACTTCAAGAGGTTGCTGCAGCTCGAAACATTGTGATGATGTGTGGTTCTGTAGAGATTGAGGGGTACGCGTTCTGCATAGGACTAAAATCGTTAAAGATCCCCTATGCAACTTCTCCGGAGTTGCAAAGTGTCCCTTCGGTAACCTACCTAATAGAAGGAGCCGGCCTCCGATCTAAAGGAACGCCAAATTTGCCAAAGAGGTTTTCCCTAGAAATATGCCCTATAGCCGAGCTGATAGATATGTTTCATACCCGCAAAGCTACTGATATCCACGATAAGGTATATGCTTTGCTTGGTATGAGCTCTGATGATCCTGGTTTACTACCTAATTATGAGGCTTCCTGGAAAGAGGTGTTTGAGCACCTTGTTACATTCGTTCTCAGTAAAGACGTAACCGTGGAGGCTTCTAACTATAACCAGAAAGCGGTGATCAAGGGCAAGGGCTGTATCCTGGGTCAGGTGACCTCAGTGAAGGTAAATGAGAGACAGAATGTGATTATATCATCCAAAAATGAAGCTTGGCACTTAGGAGTCGAGAGGGAATGGACTCTTCAGCCATCGGCGAAATCCATTCGAGAGGGTGATATTGTCTGCCTTCTACAAGGAACCTCGAAGCCTACAATCGTGAGGCTGTGCACAGATCACTTTGCTGTTATTGTACTTGCGGCTACTCCTTTAAACGAGAGTGAAAGTACAGGAGGAATTTCCAAATCCACATTACAGTTTCCGCGCGATTTCTTGCTTGTGTGGGACTTGGAAATGACTCTAGGACAGCTACAAGTTCAAGAACAGTACGGAACGTTAACAAAGACGATTAGTCGAATACTCCAGCATCCAAATGAACAGTTGGAAGGGTATCTGGAAAAGGCGACCCGGATATGGAACATTGCATTGATATTAGGAGATATAGGTGAGTATGAAAAGGCAGAAGAGAGGCTTCGAGAAGCAATTGATGGCTATGAGAGAGTATTTGGAGAAGGGAACCCCTACATACTGAAAAGCAAATATGGTCTAACACCACTATCGTGGGCCGCAGGGAAAGGGTACAATGCGGTAGTAAAGCAACTACTTGAGAAAAGTGTCGATCCGGACTTGAAGGATATTCAGAAAGGTCAGACACCACTATCATGGGCAGCAGAGGGAGGGTACGAGGAGGTGGTTAGACTGCTCCTCGGGACAGGCCAGGTCAACGTCAACTCGAAGGACGAGTACGGCCGGACGCCGCTACGTATGGCAGCCGAGGGAGGGCACGAGGCGGTAGTCAAACTCCTACTCGGGACGTGCGAGGTTGACGTCAGCTCCAAGGACAGAAACGGTCAGTCGCCGCTGCTATGTGCAGTGGAAAGAGGCCACCTCGCTGTTGTAGAGCGGTTACTCCAAGAGAAGGCAGACGTCAATGCAGCAGCTGGAAAGTTTGGAAGAACAGCTCTCCAAGCTGCGGCAGAAGGAGGCCATCTCGCTGTTGTAGAACGGCTGCTCCAAGAGAAGGCAGACGTCAATGCATCAGCTGGAAAGTTTGGAAGAACAGCTCTCCAAGCGGCGGCAGGGAGAGGTCACCTCGCTATTATAGAAAGGCTACTCCAAGAGAAGGCAGACGTCAATGCAGCAGCTGGAAAGTTTGGAAGAACAGCTCTCCAAGCTGCGGCAGAAGGAGGCCATCTCGCTGTTGTAGAACGGCTGCTCCAAGAGAAGGCAGACGTCAATGCAGCAGCAGCAGGAGATTCTGGAAGAACAGCTCTACAAGCGGCAGCAGAAGGAGGCCATCTTACTATTGTAGAACGGCTGCTCCAAGAGAAGGCAGACGTCAATGCAGCAGCAGCAGCAGAAGAAGATTATGGAAGAACGGCTCTCCAAGCAGCGGCAGAAGGAGGCCATCTCGCTATTATAGAACGGTTACTCCAAGAGAAGGCAGACGTCAATGCAGCAGCAGCAGGAACTTCTGGAAGAACAGCTCTTCAAGCGGCGGCAGGGAGAGGTCACCTCGCTATTATAGAAAGGCTACTCGCGGCAGAAGGAGGCCATCTCGCTGTTGTAGAACGGCTGCTCCAAGAGAAGGCAGACGTCAATGCAGCAGCAGCAGGAACTTCTGGAAGAACAGCTCTTCAAGCGGCGGCAGGGAGAGGTCACCTCGCTATTGTACAACAGCTACTCCAAAAGAAGGCAGACGTTAATGTAGCAGTAGTAGGAACTTCTGGAAGAACAGCTATCCAAGCGGCGGCGGAAGGAGGCCATCTCGCTATTGTAGAACAGCTGCTCCAAGAGAAAGCAGACGTCAATGCAGCAGCAAAATATTCTGGAAGAACAACTCTCCAAGCGGCTGCAGGAGGAGGCCATCTCGCTGTTGTAGAACGGCTGCTCCAAGAGAAGGCAGACGTCAATGCAGCAGCAGCATATTTTGATGGAAGGACGGCTCTCCAAGCGGCGGCAGAAGGAGGCCATCTCGCTGTTGTAGCGCGGCTGCTCCAAGAGAAGGCAGATGTCAATGCAGCAGTAGCAGGAACTTCTGGAAGAACAGCTCTCCAAGCGGCGGCAGGAGGAGGTCACCTCGCTGTTATAGAAAGGCTACTCCAAGAGAAGGCAGACGTCAATGCAGCAGCAGCAGAAAGAGATTATGGAAGAACGGCTCTCCAAGCAGCGGCAGAAGGAGGCCATCTCGCTATTATAGAACGGTTACTCCAAGAGAAGGCAGACGTCAATGCAGCAGCAGCAGGAACTTCTGGAAGAACAGCTCTCCAAGCGGCGGCAGGAGGAGGTCACCTCGCTGTTATAGAAAGGCTACTCCAAGAGAAGGCAGACGTCAATGCAGCAGCAGCAGGAACTTCTGGAAGAACAGCTCTCCAAGCAGCGGCAGGGAGAGGTCACCTCACTATTGTAGAAAGGCTACTCCAAGAGAAGGCAGACGTCAATGCAGCAGCAGCAGCAGAAGAAG
>JPKE01000719.1:0-18331 GCA_000750995.1 Pseudogymnoascus sp. VKM F-4520 (FW-2644) | reverse complement strand
GTGATATCCATCCAACTATCAAACCGGCATGTTCGTCTCTTTCTCCACCTCCTTCTTATTGGCTTCAAACAACGCCTGCTGGCCAACGACCTCGCGTACGGCTTTATACTGTGCGTCTTGAATCAACCACTCGAACGCTGTGCACATGATGGCTAAATGGGGCTCCTCTTCTTCGTCTACCTTCCGGTCGATCCCGGCCAAATGGGGGATGCACCCAACCCGCCTCAACCACGGACTCGGCTGTTTGGCTTGATCTGACGGTTCTCCTCCTCCTCGGCCTTCTCGAACGCCCTCTGCATCTCCTGCTTGGCCGCCTTGAACTGATCTGTCCGTGTCGCCATTCGTGGGGTCGGACGTGGCCCTGTCTCGACGGGTTGGATCTCAAAATACTGCGATTTGTGTCCCTGCTTAAAAAACCGCTGGCAATGGATCCCGGCCTGCCACGGCACTCTGGGGGTTGGTCGCGGATTGACCTTTCTGGGCCATCCTCCCTACTCTTTACTTTTCCACTGATGAACATTCCCGCAATGCTCTTGCATCTGCTGTAACGAACAACATATGTATCGGCACTCTTCCTCGCCTATCTTGAATGTACATCGCATCGCATCGGTCTTGAATAACCCTAAATGCGGGAATGGGTGCCACTTTTGGTGGTGGGAACGGGAACTCACTCTGCTGTAATGCTCCGGGGTTGGGGATCAAACCCTCAATCTGGGCTACATCCTGTTTAATTCTCTCACGCGTCGCTTTACTCAACCCATGGGGTTTCTTGGTCGCCTTCTCCTCTCCACGGGGTATCTGGGGTGCAAAATGTGCATCGATCTGACTGGGTAATATGGCATAGTGGCACTTTTTACACACAATAACGTGAAATTCGGGCAAATGAATTAACAATTGGTCCATGTTTCTGGTTCTGGGGTTCTGCCTCTAAACTTCCCTCTCATCAAACCTACCTTTAATATACCTTCTATACTCTTCCGCTGGCTTGCTATTTTATTTCTTTTTCGGGGTGCTAGACGTGTTCCGTGTTCCTTGTTCTCACATAGCTTACGCAAATCCTCATCTCCACACTAAAGGATTAATCTATCAACTAGATTGATAGTGGGGCAGCGCATAATTCGAGACCGAATCATTGATAATATTAGGATCGAAAAACGGTGACATGCTATAACACGTGCTCCTGCCCCTATTTCTCCCCCAACTCCTCGCTCACGTCTTCTTCCAAAGCTCCCAAATCAATAGCAGAAGCCATTATGCTCCCCAAACTCTTTTCTATTACACTTTGACTGGCACTGCAGCTGGGTTCACGACCCACCACGTACCTCGGGTAGTCTGGATCCATCTTTGCAAGTAACAAGCAGTACTCGATTCTGTCACAGTGTTGTCGTGGAAAACTTTATGTTCTTTGTTGAGATGCTTTCGAAGGGCATCAAAGTTGGAGGTTTTGTAACAGTGACATGATGGACATCGGTACCCACGAATAGGGTTGGGCAGGCATGACAGGGGCGGAGAATTGTCGGGTAGAGGCAGAAGGTTCTCAAGAGTCTGAATAACAAGAAGGAGATGCAACTCCTGAATAATTGGCTCTCGAATGCTGGCCGGAAATTGGTGGCTAACGACAAGATGCGACCGCAGTTGTTTCGCAGGTACAGCACTGCCGCAGTGGGTGCAGAAGAGCACGTTATACTGTGAATAAACGAAAATCAGTCACACAGGCCAGATAAGACATACTGAGGTCGAAACACAGACAGGCGGTGATATAGGTGGGCGTTTATTACCGTGCTTTCACTTGCTTGCTCAGCATTATATATCCATGGCGGCTGGAGGGCATCGACAGAAGGGCTACTATAGTGGATCCACTTTGAACCCATTTTTGGGGACAATGTGTCGACTTCAAGAGGGAGTATAATTTGAAGGATACAGAAAGAAAACTTTACAGAACTGGATACGTGACGCGACGCGTGTCGACTTCAAAAGGGAGTATAATTTGAAGGATACAGATAGAAAACTTTACAGAACTAGATACGTGACGCGACGCGTAGTCGCGAAATTACGACTCTTGACCTCAACGTCGTGTCCTTGCTATGGCCAATAGGCGAGCACCACAACAGGAATCTAGCCAAATATAGAAATGTCTAGTCGGATCTCACTTAACTCTATTTGGAGCTAGTGGGTTCTGACTCCGCGTTTCAAGTGCAATCGAGCACTGTTACCTAATCGGGAAGGCGTCTGGGAACTGAACTAAGATTGCATCAAAGAAGGTTAGCCTCAGGTGCGATCCGAGCCGAAATTTACTACATTGGGACAAAGGGTGGGTTCTAAGTTAGATCGTAAGGAGCCTATATATAGGCACAGCTGCTTTGCCGCTAGGGTTACATCCTCTTTCTCGCAACCGCGCTTTAAGGGTTGGCTTCCTAACATTAGATTCAGCAACTACTGCCCAGGCTGGCTCTAGTAGTGGCAGTGGTTGTGGTAGTACTAGTCGTGCTAGTCTTGTTAGAGCGTTGAGAGCTGGCGGTAGTACTAGTCGTGCTAGTCTTGTTAGAGCGTTGAGAGCTGGCGGTAGAGCTCGAGCAGCTCCGGCTGTAGTTGCGCTAGATAAGCCTCATTGATTGCGTAAGTGGAGAGAAGCGTTCGGGGCGCGTGCTTAGCGCCCATAACTAGTACACTGGTCACATCCGAGGCGTTAGCTAGCTCGTAGAAGTTCGCCTGCTGGACGAGCTTGCTGATATAACGCTTTGCAACTGCAAGTGCTGCCTGGCGGTAGAGTGAGAGCGTGATTGGGGTGGGAAAGCTCTGGGTGACGCACCGCAAGACTGCAGTCGCTTGTACAACAAACAGATGTTCCCTCTTCCGTTATGGATCCTGGAAGAGGAAATTAAACAGGCGAAGGGCTGGTAAGTGCAGCTGGCTGTATAAGAAGTTAAGGAACGGCTGGATGTAAACAAGGTACTAGAAAAGCAAGCGGCCAAGCGTAAGAGGCAAGTATCATACAACAAAAAAGGAGTGGTTATTTGAGGCTTGCGTCTTATTATACTCGAAGATGATAATCATACGGCCGTGGAAGAGGAAGATGTTGCGCAACACCCGCTTTGTATTACAGACCTTAATTGTTGTGATCTCGGGCTTACGCGCGAGGAGGCTAGCAATCAGGTGCATTGTTGCAAAGAGCTCGTCTGACAGCTTGAGGCTGGCTTTCAGGTGCACCATGCATGAATCCGTCAGCTAGCGGCCCGCTTTAACTAAGCTAGCGCCTGGTGAGGCCCAAGCGCGTTGCGTTAATGCCTTATACGCCTGGCAGAGCCCGTTCTTGCTGTCGCTCAAGAAAGACCAGCCTGGAGTGCGGCAAGTCAAGTTGTTAACAACAACAGCGAGGTTAATATCAAGCTCATAGCCAAGCATAAGCTAGCTTGTACATCAGGCGACTTGTGTAATAAAGGCCTTATACATATACGTGAAGTCGAGTAAGCGGAAGGTCTGGTCGTTAATAACGAAGGACTGGCCATCAGCAGCCCACATAAGGTTTGCACGCGCGCCCTCCTTCTTCACCACTCACTTCCCATACGCCCGGAGCTCGATGAGCTCGCCAAGTGGATGGAAGCCACCACGGAGCAGGTACTTGCACTAGATCCGCTCAAGCCGTTGCGTCTAGTCAACGTAAGCATCGCGCGCGGGCCACAAGCTAGCGAGCGTTGCATATGCGTGCAATGGGACTGCATACTCAAGACAGAGTAGCCGGCCAACCCAAATCAGTGCAGAGAGTGTTGAGGTGTAACTGTAAGCTGACTTATACGCTAAGGAGTGGCGATGGATGCTTAAGACACTTGTAAAGTGAACGAGGGCTGATGAGGCTAGGCTGCTTGTAATACTCTAGAAGGTCCAAAAGGCTATTGAGAGCTTGAAGACGGCCTCAGTCAGGCAGATGTCACTCTCGTCCTGCTTGCTTGTATTATTATCACTGCTGCCACTGCCACTGCTGCCACTGCCACCACTGCCACTGCCACTGCTACTGCTACTGCTACTGCTGCTGCTGCTGCTGTTACTGCTACTGCTATTGCCGCCACTAGCAGCGCCCTCCTTGCGCCCCTCCTCATCATTATGAGGATTGAGGTCACAGAGCAGGGACCAAATATGCGCCATCTGCTCCACTTCTTCTGGCCGGAATACGAGACTGTAAATGCTACGCCGCACAGGCTCGTTAGTTGCCCAGACGCGAAAGACATAGCAGAGAAATCACTTCCAAGTTGCTGTGTACGTAACCAGACTAGCGACTGTCTGGAGGCGCTCAAAGGGGACTGGCTGAAAGCGAGGTTGATAGGTATTCAACTAGCAGCGGAGGCGATGGTGCGTTTGGTCTAGCGTCGCTAGCGCACGAGCAAGCATACAGTTTACAATGCGCATTAACTTGCGCAACTGTGCTTCATATGCCGCTAGGCTCACGACATCAACGCCAGCCTAGCGCTTAAGGATGTAGTTATCATGTGAGGCCGCTAGCTGCAAGACCGTTGCTGAGAGGATATTAAGCGGGCAGTTAGCCAGGCGCTCTGGCCATTTCGTATACTTGAGCCAGAGCGTCGTCTCATCATCATCAACACAAGAGCGCCCATCAATCTTATACAACGAGTCTGCTGCAATTAAGCGAGCATCCTCCTCTTCCTCTTGGGCCAAGAGAAGAGGGTCTTCCTCCTCCTCCTCCTCCTCCTCCTCCTCATTATTAAGGATAAAGCTAGGCATTATTAAATCAAAGTTGATGTTATATGTGTGTATATATGTAAGTATTGTAAAAGGGCTGTAATTGTCTCTCTCAAGTTAGTTAAAAGAGAGGCAAGGTTAGATGCGCTAGAGGAGTATAAATATAAAAGAGGGGCGGACGCGTCTCTCTCCCACCTTCACCCCTCACCCCCTCCCTCTTGGGAAAGGAGAAGGAGAGATGATGAAGGGGCAGGGGTGAAGGGGGGCGCTATGGGCACATATAAGCACGTGCACACGCAAATTGCAGCGTAAATAGTCCATGCGGCCAATGGGGAGAGGGGATTGCCTGTTTTATAACGCAAAATGTCGAAAGCCGCGTAGGGTGTAGGGTTAAAAAGGCACATATATGCCTTAGAGGGTCCCTTAGTATACAAGATGCTAAGGATCTGCTAGATCAAAAAGCTGTAAATGAGTAAGTAACTTAGGAAACATAGCGAGGTAGTGGTTTTGTAAAGGGGGGGGGAACGAAGGTTTAGTATTATGGCTTATGTGAAAAGCCTGGCCATAATTCTAGGACTTGTAAGGAAGCTGTAGAATTATTTGATTCTACAGCTTCTGATACAATTGTAGTCAGATAGCAATATTGTAGTGGTAAAAGTGTGTATATTTGTCATATAGTGGTAGAAAGTGCAGCGCTCGCTTGTGTGCGGCGCTCGCTTGTGTGGTATGTTAGATGGGTCTGTGATCTTCACAATGATCTCACGTTGTGCCTGAATGAATGAGGAAGTCTTAGTGGATATTGTAATTAGTTTGCTAAGGGGCGCGGCATTGCTAGTTAATACTAACGCATATGAAGCTTTAGAGGGCGGTGTGGCTTGAATAACTTTTGCAATGTCACTAGTCTCTTATATGAGAGCGGTTGTTGTTCTTCTCTCCTTAGCGGCGTTCTTCACTGTTTGGTTGGTCTCCCAGCTAAGTGTGGCGATCTGTTGGTGTGTTACTGTGTTCTCTTAGACTTTCACTGCCGTGGATTGTACTACTTCTGCTGTTGTTTTAATATCGTTCTAGACGGTTGCAAGGGCTTGCATGACAGCGCTCATATCTGGGGTATTCAAGAACTTGGCTATGAGGACGCTCATGGCCGCGATCATAGACCTGACTGCACGCTTTGGCACCAGCTGGTCGTCGGCGGAGTCGATGCAGGCAAAGGCTTTTCTGAGGTAATTGCTGAGGTATGTAGCGTGCTCGCGGGGGTCGTTGGGCCATGCTGCCACTTGAGGCCACGGTGTCGCCATGATGCCTGTGTCATACTGGGCGATGCACACAGGCTCAGGCGTCTCAGTTGACCAAAAGTAGGGCTGCTAGATGTGGGTTTCGTTGCTCAATTTCAAAAATATCGTTCTCGCTGTTGGTGGTGTTTTCTGGGCTTGCAGGACTACGGGGACTCGGAACTACGGGGACCCGGAACTACAGGGACCCGAACTACGGGACCCGGAACTACGGGGGCCGGTTTACAACATTATTCACCCTCTTGCTAAATCATTGTCCTCGACGTCTGAGAGAGATCCCAATATATTATGGCCCGCCCATCCTCTCTTGCCTGCACGGAATGCCGCAAACACCACATCAAATGTGATGCAAAAAGGCCCTCTTGTTCACGGTGTCTCGACGCGCATCTGGACTGCACATATGTCCCCTCTCGCCGGGGCGGCAGGCGTCGAGGCCAACTAGGTGGCGGTCCGCATCCGTCGGGCGCTCTTCATCCTCGTCCTCTCCCCCAGCAGCTTCCTAGCCAGCTTCCTAGCACGCCGGGCAGTGATCCGTCCGTGGCCAGTTTGGATGGGCGTGCGCAAGCCGACCCTATTTCGACCATGCTGAATCTACCAGAGATTGATACGCGCCTGGTGCGCCTGTTCTACGAAAATTTCCACGCAGCGCATCCAATCCTCCTGCCCTCGTCGCTGTACGAAGAACGAGCGTATCCCGGCTACCTTCAGCAGGTTATCAAGTTCATCGGCAGCCATTACTCGCAGCGGATCACTGGCGATATCCTACGACAAGCTACAGCAGATCAACTGCACGCGAGCAAGCGGAGAGACCCATCGATGGTGCAGGCTCTCCTGCTATACTCCATCATCCTGTTCGCGCGTGGTGAAAGCGCTGAGGCGCAGGCAGCGCTGTCCCAGTCGATGGATATTGCCCTGGAGCTGGGCATGTATCTGCGGGACTCTGCGACCAGCTTCTCCAAGGGCAATGAGATGGAGGCAGAAAGTCTTCGCCGGACCTGGTGGGAGCTGTTTATTGTGGATGTGGATGCTGCCGCACTGCAAAACCAGATCATACTACGCAGTCATGGCGTGCCCTACGATGTCGTCCTACCATGCGAGGAGTCAACCTATGCCGCCCGCGGGCCCCTCCCGCCGCCCTCGACGCTTGCGGCCCTTCACCAACGAGTGTACTGCGACGAGGACGAAGACAAGTTCTCTTCGTTCAGTTACCGCATCGAAGCCGTGCGCATCCTGGCGCGCGTGCTGGTGCTGAATGACATGGCGGAGCCGCAGCGGGATCATCTGCAAGCGGTGGAGAACGCCCTTATCAGCTGGGTCAACCATCTTCCTCCCAACAAGGTCGATGTCGTGGACGCGTACGGTACGGTCGACGAGATGCTGCTACAAGCTCATACCACGATACATTATGCAGCGATGCTGCTGCATCTCCCTCGTAGCAACCTGCGGCCCGTTGCCCCCGACCTCAGCATGGGAATATATCCGGCGACCCAATTGCGTCTTTCCCCCACGTTCACCCGCCATGTACATAGTATCAAGGCCACCGAAGCCTCCAAGCAACTGTCAGATCTGCTTTCCGTTCGGCCCAGCGTCCAGCGGTATAGCCCTTTCATTATTTTCAAGCTCGTGCTGTGCGCGGTGATCCAGCTCGCCACTGGTCAGATGCACTCGGCGGCGTGCAGCGAGCATCACTCTAACCGCATCGTTCTAGTGTTGGGATGTCTGAAGATGCTCCGTCGACACTGGCCCATTGCCCAACGAGCCCACCAGTATCTTTGTTGTTTCGCATCGGAGACCTTTTCCCAGTGGATGGAGTCCACCAATCCCGGAACAGGCAGCACCAGCACCAGCAGCAGTGGTGGTGGTAGTAGTCTGCCCGTCACTGCACATTCGTCTGAGAGCGAGGATTGGCCCAGTGGGAGTGCGACTGGCGTTGCGCTGCCTACCAGCGAGCAGGTTCCCGGATTCTTCTCTCCAGGGTTGTTGTCTGCATATATCGATCCGACATGTGGCGATTCATTCCTCGTAGACACGGGATCTGAGTTTGATTTCATATAGCGGAAACTGAAGGGAATACAGCAGGAGTTAAACTGCAGCCGGTTAATACATAGCTGGCAAACCCTGATCCCGGTTTCCTGGATGATACAGGGAAACCCTATGGTGTGCGTATGTCTTGTTGTCAACACCATACGTTCGGGCACCATCGTCAAAGCATGGGAATGCTCCCCATAGGTTCTAGAACAGACAGATCGTGTTCTTTTCGGTTGGACGAGGAAATGAGAGACGGTCTCGAAGACCAAGCTATCTTGGTAGTTGACTGGTGACTAGGATTTTCCCCGATTCACTCTGAAGACTACTATCTATTATCTTCTCACGCTTGCCGTCGCTCAAGCATGCATACATTTCGCGTGCTATATCCCCTAATCAGAAGATCCGGTTGACAAGCTATATATAAACCAAGGCTCCTCTCGTCTCCCTCCCGCAGCCTAAAAAGCCGCCCCCATCTCACCTTTGCTCGAACGCCTTCTCATTCGATCGCCCGGTTGAAGAAAAAAACCACCGTGACAAAGGTCTTGCACACTCCACATAGGAGTAAAGGAAGGGTTAAGTTCACGGCTTTCCCGACAAAAGCACCGGCAAAGCAGCCGGCGCTCAGCATGGCCAGAAACAAAACACGACGGTTTCTGAGGCGATTGTGACGTTGTAGGATCAGAGGATCTACTACGACATCGACATATGCGGCTGTGGCCATGGCGGTGGTGATTTCGGTGACCTTTAGTGACCTGCTCATAGCTACTTGGGCCCCGGACGAGAAGGCAAGCAGGAAAAGAGCTAGGAGCGCGGCGCAGGCATCTTTATAATAATGGCTGATGGCCGCCGCAACAAACACCATCGCCGTCTGGATGATGCTGGTTATCAAGAGCCAGAATCGCTTCCGCACGCCCATCTGGTTGCCTATCTGCCCCATCACCAACCCTCCCGCCACAAATGAGCCTAGACTCATGCCAATGTTCTGGAAGCTATAGGCATTATTCGCCAGCCCTGCAACGCCGATTGCCAGGAAGAGCGTATTGCCAGTTTGGTTGGATGCGAAGCAGGAGTAATCTGTCCACGCAGCGGCATCCTGAACGCCGGTAGCGAAGGAGAGGAGTAGGAGCTGACTCTCCAATACGATATCCTCGCGAATATCGTCGAGGAAATAGTCCCATCGCCGTCGGGTTTTCCGTTGAGCGCCCTCTCTGGCGAGGGTGGGTAGACTCATCCGTTCGAATATAAATGGGCGATGGTCTACAGTTATGGAGTTACTTGCATATCTAGGTAGATTAGAAATCGCTATTTGTTCACATTGACCAAGCTAGCTTGAATTCAAGGGAATCGGAGAAACATACCGTCGTCGGGATAGATGACCAACTACACGGCCTGAAACCACACAATGCAGCTCCTTGTCTGAAGACAGACTATAAAACGAAAGTCAAGAAAGAATTGCAGGTCTCGGTATCTCGATACAAGTATATAAATATTTCCAAGTTAGTCGGCGATGGCTTCGGCGATTGCTTAGTCGCCTGTGTGCAAGCACGGATGGTGGCGAACCAATGTCAAACATCTGCAACGACCGGATGAAAATGCCGAGGGTCAGCATCTTGGTCATGGCTTATAAATTATTCAACCCTACGGGGAGACCGGTCCATTCCCCCGTCTGAATGCCCTTCGGAGACCGGTCTCATTGAAACGCATACATCCAATGCCAGTAACAACTATGCGCGAGCAGTCAGCTAGGTGAACCCTCAACTATTAGCAATGAGCAAGAGCTATATAATTCCACGAGATATTTTATATATACAACTGTATTTTAATAACTGTGTTTGTTTCATCAAAGCTAAGAATTGGCTAGCTATACCGCAAATCCCGCTCTAATCCAGCCTGAATTTAATCCTGAAAGGGCGTGCAAATGAGTAAATAATCCTCTGAGAGTAAGAGACGGGCGTGAAGGTTGGGATTACAGCTGCACAACGTTTTATTGATGTACGACTGGAGAGTTGTATGTATTCTCTTCCTATTAACACAACAAATTCTTCGATTCAAGTTTTTATTGAGAACGTCATATATCAGCAGCAGACTGCGTGCATCATACGTGATATTGTTCCTATTTCCACTACATCAATGAAGGGCCGATCCTATTACATATTCATACAGTCATTTTATAACATGCCTTAAACTCCCTAATAACTCTCAGTATTTTGTATACAGCGCGGCACGAGATGATGCTGGCTTCACAACACTCCTGTCTTATCCCTCTCACCATTCCGCGCCTTCTTGCTTCAATGGAAGATGAAGCATCCGATGCCTCCCCGCCTCTGTGGGACTAGGCAGCTTTCCTGCCCGGATATTCACCTGCAAAGCGTGGTGGAGCAATTTCGGCTCTGCTAATTTTGAGTCGCGCTCCTGCCGGAGCGCCACAAACTCCTCCTCGGTGATGCTGTCCTTCAGATGCTTGTTCCGCGCCCTGTGATCGTCGACGCTCATCCAAGGTACCGGGGCACCTCGTCCCTGCGGCGGATAGTCATGGCCTGTCCAAATCTTTGTATGTCCTGACAAACCAAGGAGCTTGCGTGCCGAGCCAAAAAGATTGTTTGCACTGCCGCCAGGAAAATCACAGCGTGCCGTGCCTATATCCGCGTGGAATAGAGAATCACCACAGAATACATTATCTTGAGGATCTATGTCAGCCAGACCGAGATAGTGGTAGTATTGTTATGCTGGTCTTACCTCCTATTTTGTATCCTAGATGATCAGGAGTGTGACCAGGAAGGTGAATTGCCATTGCTCTGAGATTGCCGATGTTAAACGTCTCGTCGTCATCAAAGAGCTTCCCAAATGTACCCTCGTATTCCTCTGCTGGAATCCCATATCTCTGGCCAAACAGTTTCTGCACCTGCTCGATGCGCTTGCCAATGCCAATTAGTGGTCTGTAACCTTGCACTTGAGCAAGCCGATTCTGAAGATATGACGCTGCGGTCAAGTGATCCGCATGAACATGCGTTTCGAGGATACTGCCCACCATATAGCCCTTCTCCCTGACCAAGGAGATTAATGAATCTGGAGTATGAGTACTAACGACCTGAGTGGCCGGATCATAGTCCAGCACCGGGTCGATGATAACAGCCATCAACGTGGACGGATCGGCTACCACATACTGCCATGTGCCCGTCTTAGTCTCAAACAAGTCATGTATAGTCGGCTTGTCGGCCACAGTAGCTTCAGCACTGTATGAAGCTCGGCCTTTGCCAGCATTTCGAGTATTATTGGCAGGAAAGGGACGTGAGGTGGGCGCGTGGCGACCTGAAGTGGCATGCCCATGGGAAAGTGTCCCTCTAAAAGATGCTTGATTAAATTTCTTATTGATGAAAATGCTATCACTTGAAAAGGGTTGGGTGGTGTATGCAGCTTTATTACGGCGGAATTGTCTCGCAGAGCCACCGAGCCTTGAGGCACAGGCCGAAATCTGACATTTGTCTCCCAGGCGTGGTAGAAGAGCCTTCATGGCTTGAGACTGTAGTGTGATTCTTCGGAGTGAAAATAAAGGCAATGAGAATGGTATGAAGTTACTTTATAAATTGACCAGAAATATCAGGAACGAGTCATGGTGTCGCTGTCCTAAATATCGGACGAGACGGCGACTCATATCAATACATAATAACGCTGTGTATGGTACTTTGGAACATACGGTACAATGGAACACATGTAGCTTTACGCACAAATTGTATAACTTTCTCACTACGAGACATATAACTTGGTACACTTACATACATATTATTAATATGTAACATAGTCAACCTATGAAGTTATTTTATAAAAAAAAACTGTTACAACTATTACGTCCTTAACCCTCGCACATAAATTTTAGTGTGAAAGTACAAACATGTGTTCCATTGTACCATATTTTCCAAAGTGCCATACACTACGTCACATGGAAAAGTTCAATCGGCGATTGAATAACCCCACCAATTCTTGACAATCCTATCCGAACTTCCCCCAAAGCCATATACTGCAGGGAAACAACTACACTGCCGCATTAAAGTACCGTTTCATTCACTTAAGATATCCTCAGCTGATAAAGTGAAATAAACCGAGTGGAGAATATGATTCCCTCGCTATTTCGCCGCATTTTGCCCAGGCCGATTGCTAATACAGGGTCTCAGCTGCGTGACCACCTAGCCAACGAGCGTACATTTCTATCTTGGACAAAGATGGGCCTCACTTTCGCAGCGATGGCACTGGCCCTCAGTCGCCTAACTATTATTGACCATATATTCAACCCGCACTGGAGCACCGAATCAACACAACCCCCTCCTAAAGGCTGGCAATTCGCAATCAGGTCAATAAGTCCGAGTAGCAAGCGAGATACAGGGAATGATGGAATGAAATCTCAGCCGAGATCCATGAACGACCTCGTTGCTAGTCACATATGTCAGGCCATCAGTATGTGGTCATTGGGGTACGGGACTTTTCGATATTTTTCTATAAGAAATAATCTGCTGCAGGGACGTTTTGTCCCGGCAATCTGGGGACCTATCCTGGTTACCTGCAGCACTCTCGGCTTGTTGGGCACCATTCTACAGAATGACTGTATCTAAAGTCGCACGTCGTCGATTATGCAGAAGCAGAACAGTGACTGAGAGCGAATTAGAAGTTCGGAGAGGCTCGGGCACGAAACGGGAATCTTTAAAAGGCGTGCCAACTATGGACGATAATATATTTAAAACGGCACGTGAGAAGATGGGCAGTGCTAGGATATTTGCTCATATGTATAATATGCAGTTGATAGATTTTTATACTAGAATTTTTAGTTCTTACTTATTATGCCTTTAATTTCTTATATATTAAATTGAAGTGCTAGCAGCAAGGTTAGAAACTCAAGTTAACTCGTGAGTTCAAGCTTGGACTCAAACTCATGAGTTTAAAAAAATGTTAAACTTAAACTTATGAGTCTGACTCATAAGTCAACTTGAGTTAAGTCAAGTTTATCTTAATTAAGATTAACTTTGTTAATCACTTCTTAATTAAGCTTAATCGTGGGTGGAAGCGAATTGCGTTCGCGACCACCCAATTTCGTAGGTATCTTTACATAGTAAATTATATGGAAAGGTACATAGAGAATCCATTTTACGAAATTATCATATTTACTACTCTCACTCTCCTCCCATTTCCCCCCTACTCGAGCTCACACTGGAGCTGCTGCTCGAGCTCACACTGGAGCTGCCGCGCAAGCTGGCTTCCAGGGTCGAGCTCGAGCTCAAACCCAGGCTCGAGTTCGAGCTCAAAGCTGGGCTCGAAGCTGGGCTCAGGCTCAGAACTAGGCTTAGTCTCAGAGCCTGGCTCGGGACCTATTTCTGGGTCGAGAATTGGGTCCCGATCCTCTGGAGGAATTGGGTTGCCAGCTCGAAGAAGAGCTTTTACCCTCTTCTTTCGGAGGCGCTCCTGCTTCCGGGCTTCAACGCCTACCCTGCGAAGCTGCTTACGGGCCTGGTTAGCAGCCTGCCGGGCTACTCGGGCTTCCTTAGCCAGGGCTTTCTGGGCTTGAAGCTCGGCTTTAGCAGCCTGAAGCTCGTGAGCTTTGTTGGCACAAAGCTCACCCCCCACCTGAAGCCGGGCCCGGCTCCTACCCTTACCCTTCTTCTGCTCCTGGACTTGCCGCTGTAGAACTTGTAGATCGAATTGCTGAAGCTGGCCTGAGGCTAATACCTCTTCAGTGCTAGTAAGCCAATTATTATAGCTCTTTTGTGAGGGGCTACTAAGAAGCCCTGTAAGCTTGGTTTTCCACCGCTGTAGCCCTTGTTCTGAGTCCTTAAAAGAGGAGGGCTTTGGGGTCAATTGGCGTAGTGGTAAGGTAGTAGGTGTAGTAGGTGTAGGTGTAGTAGGCCTAAGCCTAGGCTGCGAGTAAGTGTAAAGCTTTGGCGTTGGTAGCGTTCCGTACGTAGAGTAGAAATATGATAATCTTGGTCGTCACCTGTAATATCAATCGGGGCTCATAATAGTGATCCATAAAAGCATATTTTATTAATCTAGCTACTGTAACTACTCTATATAATCGAATACTCCACCCCTGAGCTAGTTTCAGAGGAGTGGTGCCTAGTATCACCTTCTTGGTTGGGCGATATTGAGCTTGGCACTGGGTTGGCACTTGGCGGCCTGGGCGGCATCGCCGCCCTTATCCTGGGCACGGAGTGAGAATTCCACAGTAAGTGCGAAGCTTTGCAATAGCTATATCATAGCTTATTGGCCAAACCCCAGCTTTTCTAAAAGCACTGATTATAGTTGACTCTTTAAAAGTCTGCTCCTTAATATTAAGAAGATCCCTTATAAAGGAGCTTAAATTATAATCAAGGTCCATATCTCGTATAGCTTTAAGCACAGCTTCTCTATGCCAGTGCTTGTATGGCTGGAAGATCCCAATATCTAATAGCTGTAAAATATGTGTAAGATGTGAGGGGAAAGTGTATATGAGAATGTTGCTCTTTGCTGTTGCAATGACAAAATCATAGCTTGTATGACTTATATGCGAGTTAAGTATTAAGAGCTTTAAGTCTTCGTGAGGAGCAGTATGCTTTATGAAGTGTTGTAACCACTGTAAGGCCAACTGAGTGTTAGAAAATCCAGTCTCTGAGAGTAAAAAGAGCTCTGTGCCAAGAAGGTTCTCATGGTTCCATGAATCCATATGTATTTTACCTGGTACTACAAGTACTGGTGGAATAGTCCCTCCATTTGCAGATACAGTTTCAAGTATTGTAATAGATAAGCGATTCTCAGGGCTTGGGGTATAAAGCTCCTTTGCTGTCCGTGGCACAATAACTCTCTCTCCCCCAGGTATTCCAATTCTAAAGCTAGTTTCATCCATATTCTAAAGTGACTCTGGTTTTATACTATGTTGTAGTATAAACTCTTGGTATTTATGAAACTATTCTTGAACAGTAGTTTCATCTTGAGCTCTTGCTCGCTGTTGTGCAATTGGCTTTGTAGTAATAAAGTGGAAGTCTTGAAGCTCATTCTTAATAAGCTTACTAAGCCAGCTTTGTGAGGGCGGTGGCAGTGGCTTTCGTAGGTAACATACAGCTGCAAAGGTCATTTGCCGGGTAGCTCCTAAGCCTAGCTCATATTGCCTTATAATCCATTGCTTAAGGGCTTCTATTTGGGTAGTAGTGAGCACCTTATTCTGCCCTCCGTGGTGGCAGTGGCATGCAGGCTGAGGTCGTACAATATGTGATTGTAGCGTTGATTTTGGAACACCAAAAATCTGAGCAGCAACAGCTACAGACAGTTGGATTTTCTGCAAGCCACTTACAAGCATTTGATAGAGTAGACCCTTCCATTAAATTGATTTCATTAGGTTACTATATAAAATATTATGTAGAGCAATGCTACAAGTTTTGGTGAGGAGTAGCAGTGAACTAGCCCTAGTACAGAAAGAGCAATGTCGCGAACGCAATTCGCTTCCACCCACGATTATAGTAATGAGCTTAAGTTTACTGCTCCCACTTGCTTTCCCCGACCATGGACGATTACATCTAGGTTAACTAACTTCGTTTTAACTATTATACAAACAAATCCTTTTGTAATTCAAATAAACTTTAACTTTATTCTATTTGATCCAGCCCTTAGCTCCACCCCAAGTCCCTTTGACCATGGACTTGTAGTACACCCATGGAAAGAAGTCTTTCTTAAGATAGTAAAATGCACTGCGAGGAATTCCCTGGTCAATGCCGAGCCACTTGCCAAATGTCTCGTTAGGCTCTCCGCCGTACTTGAATTCAGCAAGGAGAACCTTGCCATACTCTGTCAAGAGTGGACATGACGTATATCCATCATACACCATCTCAGCCTCCTTGCCCTCTACAGACTGTAGCAGATTGTGAACTAGGACTGGCGCCTGCGAAATGATCGCCGCCGCTGTCTTCGAAGTAGGCAGGCTGGAAGCATCACCAGCCGACCACACATTGGGGTATTTCTTGTGGCGAGTGGTTCCATCGTCCACGTCGACAAACCCAGCCTCGTTCGCCAGGGCACTATTTTTGATAAACGCATGAGGTCCCATCTTGGGTACGACGTGCAAAAGATCGAAATGTTTCTTGACCTGTTCTTCTCCGTCCGGGCGAGCAAAGGTCGCCGTATTGCCATCGATGGCAACAAGATCGTGCTGGAACAGCCCTTCAACGCTCCTTTCCTGGCGCAATCTCTCTAGTGTGGCGCTGTACTTCGGCACGCCAAACATAGTCGGAAGTCCAGTGGCAAAGCTGATCTTGATTCCCGAGCTGGAAGCATCATTCGAATCGTACAGGCCTGCCCTCTTCCAATGGTCCAATGCAAGCCACATGATTTTCTGCGGAGCGCCGGCGCATTTGACGACGCCGGTAGGTTGAGTGAAAATGGCGATACCATTTTGGAGTTTTTGAATGGTGTGGAACACTTTGTCACAAGTGTCATAGCCATAGATGGACGAGACAAGAGAGTCTGGAGCTGCCAGAGCCTCCGGCAAGCCCTTGATTTTGTCGTACTCGATGTTGATACCTGGCACGGCGACGAGCTGCTCGTAGCTGACTTTGTCGCCATTGCCAAGCGTGATGAGATTATCTTCAGGGGAGATTGTGCACACGCTATCGTTGTAGAACTTGAGCTTAGGAGCAATCAACTCTCTCAACGGCCTCCGCAGCTCCTCTTTGGTTTTGAGACCACCGCCCACTAGCGTCCATCCGGGCTGGTAGTTATGCCATGTCGAGGGATCGACGATAGCAATGTCATCTTGGGCAAACTTGCCGGATCTAAGAAGTTGATGACTGATCGACAGGCCAGCGGAACCGCCACCTATCACGACGACCTTGTGGCTCCGAGAAGCAATGCCCACTGGCGATATTGTTGCGAAGCTCTGGACTGCCTGAACGGGTTTTGCATTAACGACTGAGCGCGGGGCGGCAGAGGCGGCCAGCGCTACCTGGCAACGGAACATGTGTTGGGACATGCGTTGAGACATGTTCGGCGTGGGTAGGAGAGGAAATGGTCTGCGAAGATTTGATGGTTTCCGTGGAGATAAATACAATAAATCGACAATTGCGATAGTGGGGCAAAACCTGAGTGACGGATGAGTAATCAGTCTAGTTGCCCACAATCGCCGTTTGAATATCAGGGACATGCGAATCTAGCGAAGCTTTTATGTCACGGAACAACAGGCTTAGAAATCGCCAATGATCAAGGAGGTAAGAGAAAAGGGTCATATCACCATTTAGAACTGTAACATAAAATAATTATGAAGGAAGCGCATGCAGCGAAACCTTCTTGTTTTTTCACGAGTACTCTGCCTAACCTACATTGCAAGCAAGGCATATTACTGCTAGCCAGGGTTAACACAAATACTCATTGGACTCATGAGTCAGGACTCGGACTCGGACTCATGAGTCCGAGTCCAAAATTTCAGACTCATGAGTCGACTCAAGTCTAAAGTCACATGAAAGTCACGTGCCTTTAAAATCTAAGGACTTTAATAACCCTTTATATTAATTAAAATTACGTCTATTAAATATCGTCTCCTTAGTTCCTCTTATCATAAACAACACGGTAACCCTCTCCATGCTCCTCTTCTGCCCGTCAAACGCAATGAACTACTGGACCTGGTGCTGTACGCTCTCCAATTGAATGATTCATACTGTGATATCTGCAAACATAACAGCATATTCTAGCTATACCTGCCTCGTTATCATCTAACTGATCAAACGAGGTTCAAAGGTCCAGGACTTGTCCTCCTCAAAGACCCAAGGCAGGCTATTATAGCCCAGCTCATCCCAACAGTCTCTTGAATCGTTTTCCGTTCTTAGACAGAAGGGACATTCTGCGCCCTTTGTAATATAACGCTCAATGCGGTATTTTAAGCAGTCGGTTGGCCATTCCGTCGGTATTCCAACTTGGCGATGATGTCGGCGCTCATCTACACAGTGCTACCGTCCCTTTGTAGTTTTAATTCTATATTCTCTGCCAACCGTCATCAACATTTAGGTGTCATTCATTGATGACAACCTGGACTCTTCCATACGCGGCCTACTGTGACAAGTCATCACTACAGCGTTCTCTACTGACTTCAAGGATACTCAATGTCAGCTGCAGAAAATTCAATTTAGTTGGGGGGAGTCCTGTGCAGAGTCTAGTCACCATCTCTGCTGAACATTGGGGTTAGGAGAAAGGGAGGAATATTGACGCATAATCCCATACGTGTTCCGAAGCAGCTCTCCCACTCAGTTTATTCCTCTCTCAATATCACAATCGCGGGTATGACCAGTCGGATATCTTTTTGGCCCACTCTCGAACAGAAG
>JPKE01000718.1:0-23536 GCA_000750995.1 Pseudogymnoascus sp. VKM F-4520 (FW-2644) | reverse complement strand
GGATCTTGTTGAGTGGTAGGAGGAGTCGGAGCGTCTTTTCTAATGCTTTTGTTGAAGAATGAAGACCGCGTTCTAGTCCTACTACAGACCTATCTGTCATAGCTAATTACCGAGTTGCCCTTGTAAGCCGTAACCTTGAGTATTTCCACATATCGTGCCTAGAAAAGATGATCGAACTTACATCGCTAGCGCCGTCTCGATTTAAGCTCGACACGGATGGTTACTAGTGGAATAGCGGCTGGCTTTGGACATAGGGCCTTATGTTAGGAAGCTTATAATAGACCTGCAGTTAGTTATCTTATAGCGCCAGCATACTTAGGTTGAAAAGAAGCTCGTCGGCAACTCCGGTATGCACTCGAATCCAGACAGTGGTGTGATAGTCTTAAAAAGGGGAACACGAAAGCGGAAGGTTGATAACAGGGGATGGTTTTAGTAGTGTTCTTGGCGCACAAGACACTGCAGCTCACGGAGAATTAGGCATCTCGTCTGCTCTGCCATACACAAGCTTGTAATTCAACGGTCTATTACTCTCAATCGTGCCAATAGGCATAGCGTGGAATTTAAGTCCCTTGCCGCCTCAAGGGTGATCTTAGGTGAGGCAAGGAGGGTTTGTTTTATTCGGTCCTCGTCTTGTCTGTGGTGGCGGCCCTGCTCTCGTGCCTCGTGCCTCGTATCGTGTGGAACACCGACATCGGGTCGTGCGGGGTAATGCGGGGCTCGAGGTATTCCTTCATCGTGAGCCTGAGCCGCATCCGCCCACCCCGGCACGAGGCAGAAAATGATGGAATATCAGATATCATATCTTAGTGTGAGGCCACCATATTTACATTCTCTCGTCTTCGTCATGCGCCGTGTGTCTGGTCAACCCTCTTTCTCTCCGATCTTGTGCGGTTGACCGGTATCGTTTCGGTGTTCTATAGCTCTACAGCGGTCTGCAACGCTTGGTAGTTAGTTGACAAGGCTACGGAGAACTGCAGCAGGGACTCTATAATGGCCCAGGGCGAACATTACGTGGGTGTGGATGTTGGGACCGGTAGCGCGAGGGCTTGCATTATCGATGCAAACGGTGAGATCAAGGCGACGGTCTCGAAGGATATTCAGACGTGGGAGCCGCGCTCGGGGTACTATGTGAGTTCTGTTCTCTTTGCCCCTGCACGAGGTATTCTAGGATAGCTTCGTGAAACTAGCTGACGCATGATAGGAACAATCCACAACAGACATCTGGGCATGCATTTCTTTCTGTGTCAAGGCTGCTCTCGTACAAGGCGCTGTCGACCCCACATCCGTCCGCGGCATCGGCTTCTGTGCAACATGCTCTCTTGCCGTGCTATCTTCCAAGACCGATGCTCCCATCTCCGTTAGCGGGCCCAAATTCGACAAGCCAGAACAAAATGTGATTTTATGGCTCGATCACCGACCCGTGGCAGAGGCAGAGGTGATCAACGCAACTGATGACCCAGTGCTGAAATACGTTGGTGGCCAAATGAGCGTGGAGATGGAGATACCCAAAATCCTGTGGCTGAAGCGCAACATGCCAAGAGAACTGTGGGGGGACTGTAAGTTCTACGACTTAACGGATGCGATAACACATATTGCTACAGGGAGTGAGGCGAGGAGCTTGTGCAGCACAGTTTGTAAACAGGGATATCTACCAGACGGGGTCGAGTGCATAAGGCAAGGATGGAGCGACAGCTTTCTTTGATTCTATTGGTCTTGGGGAGTTCAAAACTGATGGATACGCAAAACTGGGTGGCATCAACGGACATGTATGAACGATTTACCCTTCCTGGCACATCTGCCAACATATTCTACAATCACTGACCTCATCTCAGAACGGCACATTCCTCAGCGCCGGATCCAAAATTGGCACACTCTCTCCCCACGCAGCTACAGACCTAGGGCTTCCCATTGGAACCGCCGTCGGCAGCGGCGTCATCGACGCCTACGCCGGTTGGATCGGCACTGTAGGCGCAAAGCACAACCTCCTCCCACCATCCGGCCAAGGCGTCTTCGAAGCGGTCGGCCGCCTTGCACTCGTTGCGGGCACGTCAACGTGCCACCTCACCCTCTCACCGGATCCGCATTTCGTCCAAGGAGTCTGGGGACCGTACCGCGACGTCCTCTCTCCGGGCCTCTGGATGACCGAGGGCGGCCAGTCCGCGACGGGCAAACTGCTCACTTATGTGCTGGAGACACATCCCGCGTATCCCGAGGTACTCATTCTCCTGAAAACCGATGCAACACATGGCAATATCTACAACTTCCTCAATTCTCACCTCGTAACCCTAGCAGAAAGTACTAACTCACCGGACGCTTCAATTCCTCACATGTGCCGCCACTTCCACTACTATGGCGACCTCTTCGGGAACCGCTCCCCTCTTGCAGACCCCTCCATGACGGGCTCCATCATCGGTCTCACCGCGGACGGGCGCTCCATCGACAGTCTCGCACTGCACTACTACGGTGTCCTCGAGTTCCTTGCCCTCCAAACGCGGCATATCATCGATGCACTTAGTGCCTCGGGCATCCCGACAACGAGTCTCTATATGAGCGGCTCGCAGTGCCAGAATGCGTTGTTGATGCGGCTCATGGCCGATGTCTGCGCGATGCCCGTCTGGGTGCCGCTGTACGTTAATGCTGCGGTGGTGCATGGGGCTGCGATGCTGGGCGCGAAGGCTGCCACGGAAACTGGGGAGGGGGGACAATCGGAGGACTTGTGGGGAATCATGGAGAGGATGAGTAAGCCGGGGAGTGTCGTGCTTCCGGGAGGGAATGCGAGGGAGAAGGGGCTATTTGATGTTAAGTATGAGATATTTTTGGAGCAGGCAGAGGGGCAGAGGAGGGTGAGAAAGAAGGTCGAGGACGCGGTTAAGGGATGGTAGAGTGGGATGAGGGGTGACGGATGCGGTTGAGGCTGAGCTCTCGAATCATTACGGCCTTAGAGATAGATAGAGATAAACTAAAAGACCTTAGCAGAAAAAATTGATGGTTGCAAGGGGCTGAGTTCAGAGATGAACCACGAATTGGTCACCAATTTCACGGACTCTTGTGCAAAACCAAACCAAGTTAAACCCATGCTTTAAAAGGCCCAAAATTACACCGACAGAATTATAGCGGTAGTGGATAATAAAAGAGATAAGAGAGTTCGCATTTCGTTCGTTGGTACCAACCAGATCAGTCGCACCCCAACCTCAGAGCGCAGCCGAGTACTAATGTGATTTATGTCATCTGTTACTGAAATAACTACACGAGGTAACCGTGACGGGGACTATCAAAATAGCCAAAAGAGGTCTTAGCTTCGGAAACAATGTGATCGCCGTTCGATTTCCCCGCACTAACTCGAGCCGATAAAATCCTACGCCTAACTTACCCTGATAAAGTAAACCATCTCGATGGAAACTTGCGCCTATTGCCCCACTAGCTTATGAGGCACTCCTCCCGAATCTCCCCATGGGGAAACCTGGGGAACTTGATAACTCTTGCTTCGAGAATTGTATATAAACTTGGCATCTTTTCACTTGTGGGTGTCTTTGTGTTTTGCCGTGATATTTATAGTCGATCAATACAGCTATTATCTTATTTTATTTTGGATTTGGACTCAGATTCTCATTCAGTCTTTCCTCGACTAGGGATTCCTTCTCCCCTAAGAATTAACTACCAGAGTGCCATCATGGTTGGCATCTCTAATGAGGCGAGCAGCTCGCGGATGCAGCAGCTTACCCAAGGCCGCAAATTAGGCTTTCGGGGCCTGATTGGCGCCAATCGTTACCTTCTTTTTTCATCCCTCTTTGCATGCATCGGATCATTCATGTACGGCACTGATCAGGGGATTCTTTCCAACCTCTTAACAGGTCAAAATTTCGGCGCCAAGTTCCCAAACGTTTACAGTGATCCTGTGCTCAAGGGATGGGTTGTGTCTGTTTTGCAGTTAGGAGCATGGTTAGGAGCCTTGGTCAACGGCCCGTTAGCCAACGCCATCTCTAGAAAGTACAGCTTGACAGTGGCTGCATTTGTAAGTTTATCAATTTTATTCTTCTCGTACACAACTAAGGATGTTATCTAGCTCTTTACTGTTGGCAGCGCCATATGTGCTGGTGCGCAAAACGTCGCTTACCTTTTTACGGGTCGTATCATAGCTGGGATTTCTGTAGGGCAGATCTCTCACGTCGTACCCTTATACATGGCAGAAATCTCACCTTCTGAGTTTCGAGGAGCACTTGTTTCTTTACAGCAGCTGGGCATTAGTAAGCAAAATATCCCTTCCACAACTTTGATACGTAGACTAATGCTTTCTTAGCTGCTGGAATCATGGTTTCCTACTGGCTTTGTTATGGCACAAGTTTCGCCGGTGGCCAAGCCTGTGATGCAAACGAATCCGCGCCTTCCAGCGGTTCCGGGACCTGGAGTCCATATACTGATGTTCCAGAAGGAGGCTGCACTGGACAGACTGAACACGCATGGCGATTGCCTTTGGCGTTACAAGTAGCTCCTGCTCTGGTTCTGCTCTTTGGAGCCCCGTTTCTACCATTCAGTCCGAGATGGCTGATGTCAAAGGGACGCGATGATGCATGTCGCGCTGCTATTAGTGAACTCCGATCATTACCTCTGGACGACCCAATCGTCGAGACCGAGTATCTTGAAATAAAAGCTGCGGTTCTCTTTGATGAGCGTACAGCTGCAGAACTACACCCTGGAAAAAGCGGAATTTCTCTTACTTTCGCGAAAGTTGGCATGCTTTTTACGAACAAGGGACTTTTTAAACGTCTGTCAACGGGGTGTATTATCATGTTTTTTCAGCAATTCACTGGCATCAATGCTATCATATAGTAAGGTCACACACATCCTTGGTTTTTAAATTTACAGTCTAATCTCAAATGATAGTTATGCACCTACAGTCTTCGGCAGTCTCGGACTTGATGCATCTACAACGTCTTTACTAGCCACCGGTGTCCTTGGTGTCGTCGATTTTATATTCACATTTCCCGCAATCTTTTGGGTTGACCGCTGGGGCCGTCGCAAATTTTTCATGGCTGGTGCTCTTGGTATGATGGTTTCTCACATCATTGTCGCTGCCATTGTTGGTCATTACGACGGGAACTTTAATGTCCCTGGCGGTAAAGCCGCTGGATGGGTTGGAGTTGTCTTCATCTACGTATGGCTACCCGTTGCAATATCTAAAGAGTTTTTCTAACTTGAGTTCAGATGATGGGCGCTAACTTTTCTTACTCGTGGGGCCCTGTTGCATGGCTTGTGCCCGCGGAGATATTCTCCCCAGGCCACCGCAGTCAGGCTGTTAGTATTATTATCAGCTGCAACTATATGATGAACGTAAGCACCCTTAATTTGCTCTCAAAATATAGTCCCTTTTTCTAACAAGTCGTTCTAGTTTGTTGTTGGACAAGTGACCCCCAACATGCTCGATAAGTTGAAGTTTGGGACTTATATATTATTCGCCGGCTTCTGTCTGCTCATGTTTCTGTGGGTCTTTTTTTTCCTGCCAGAAACCCGCTACAAAACGCTTGAGGAGATGGACGAAGTGTTTGGTGACAACTCTGCTACGGTAGATCGTGAGCGAATGCAAGAAATCATGGGGGAGATTGGCCTCGAGCAGGCTCCACAGCGAACCGATGAGATGTTTGGCGACGAAAAAAACAAAGAGGAGGAATACATGGAGAGTATAAAGGGTGTATGAAAATTAACTGTATGATAGGCACCCTAATTTCAAAAGTCTGGAATATATTCGTACTTTAGCTATATAGTGTAGCTTATTTTAGGTGCTTATGTAGGTTTGCGTTTAGGCGGCGGTGAGGCGGGAGGCAAAGAGCAGATTGTTTTATATCCAGAATCTAAAGTCACATACACAAATTAAACTGGCTAGAGATTGACGCTCATGGAATCAACAAGGGTAATCTATCATAGAACATGAGAACGGCTTAGGCAGACGATGGGGACCAGGAGAGTCCCCCCTTTTGCTAGGGATAGATGTAATGCCAAATACTGAAACGGGCTCGTTATGACAAGTAGGCATAGGTAAAATATATCACATTGGTTATGAATAGCATCTTAAAGTTATTATCGCTGCCCTGTTGGCTCTACAAATCTGTAACTTTCTGTACACAATTAATGAGTGTGGCCCTCAACGGTGCCTTCGATTCCCTCCAGATCACTATACAATCTCCATCTGTAGTCTAAGCTCGGATCGTTGAACCTTGCCTTGATGTCCAGCCCACCAATTTTCTCCATATCTTCAGGTTCCATCTCGAAGTCGGCCTCCAAGTTCTGCTGGATCTGCCAGTCAATGACGCTCTTAGGAATAGCTGAGCGGCCATTGTTCACGGCCCAAGCCAGAACAACCTGCACAGGGCTCTTTCCATATTTTTTGCCGAGCTCTTGCAGAATAGGTTGGTCAGTCACTCGGGTCATGTGCGAGACCTCCTTGCTCCAACCGGTTTTCCGGTAGAAATCGTTCATGTTGCCAAGCGGGCTAAATTGGACGACATGAATTCCCTTCCCTCGAAGCCATGCGTTGAAGTCTTTTTGCTGGAGATATGGGTGAACTTCCATCTGATGGACAGCCGGCACCTTTGAATGGAGAGTCAGTAACGTTATATTTTTGGGTGATTGAGGTAGTTCATTATTATTACTTACTGTATCACATTGATCGAGCAACTGTTGGATTTCTCCCTTGCTGAAATTCGACACCCCGATGGCCTTGGTCTTGCCCGTCTTCACAAGCTTCTCCATCGCCTTCCATGTGTCGACAAAGCTTGTCTCCCCAGAAATCATCTTTCCATCCGCGTCGCGGGGGAAACGTTCTTCTCCGCGGGCAAATGTGCACGGATAGTGCATCATCAGCAGGTCAACATACGGCGTGTCAAGATCCCGCAGGGAATCGTCAAGAGCGCTCTCGACATCGTCAGGATGGAAGTTGTTGCACCACAATTTGGTGCCGACAAAAACCTCCTCACGAGCAACGCCGCTTTCTTTGATGCCTTGTCCCACCTGCTTTTCGACGTCATAGACGCGTGCTGTGTCAATTAGGCGGCAGCCTGCTTTCAAAGCCCGACTGACAGCATCGATTTGTGAATCGGCGTCTTGGAATGTACCAAACCCAATCGCAGGGATTTTAGCTCCTGTGTTAAGCGTATGTCGGGTCGATCTAGTTGAAGCAGCACGGCAGGCACTCAGTGAACTGCAAGACAACACTGTTTGTACCTGGGTCCTCTTGAACAAGGTGTTCAAAATACTCGATGTCCGCACAGGTAGAACGAACATAGAAGGCATAATGTTGCAAGTCGAAAAGATACAATTGCTCGTAGGACTGCGTTGTATTGTACCACTAGTCAAGTTATTAATGTTCCGTTGCCAGCAAAAGACTCCGTGGTCTTCGAAACCCTTATAGGTATGCTATTCCTATTATTTTGAAGCCCAGCTAAGAGACTCAATAGATAGGGCATAATATGCACGTAGTTGAAACGATCGTCGCTAGACTCGGGGCATTGCACCCCGTGTTCCCGCGACGAGGCGTAACCCATCCCGCGTTCCCCGCGTTCCTCGCGACGAGGCACAACACTAGCGCAGGAGCTTACGGAGTACAGTCTTCCGTCAACTTTAGCAAAGCTAGTGGTGGCAATAATCAGCAGTTCCTCTGCTCCTCCACCCGTCTATGGAAATACTAGTGTTGCCGCAATGAACAATTATTTCTCGGAGTACTCCGTGCTGATTATAACCTGGTTCAAAATCGCATTGTAATTCGTAGTCATTGTAAAAATATTCGATCTCTTGTCAGATTTGAGAAGTTATGAAATATTGGGAGCGGAAGGAGAACACGATCAAAATTATATTGCCCAAATCAGGTAATGAGGCATACACTCAATTGTTTTTGTTACCACTACATATAAGCCACTAGATACGATCTGTTTTTAAGGAAGTGTAAAGCCTCCGTCGATAATAATGTTCGACCCTGTCATATAGCACGCAGCATCACTTGCTAGGAAAACATAGAGCTGTAGCGATTGATTAGCCTTCGTTGTATGATACTTTTAGCTTATTCACTTACGCCTTTTAGCTCCTCAGGGTTGCATACACGCCCTGCTGGAATCATAGATAACCATTTATCTAACAGATCTTTTGGTTGTCTTGTCAACACTGCCAGAATGAGTCAGTCTCCGTGATATCGGGCGAGATGCGGGTACACATACTTTCAGTCATGATATATCCTGGTGAAACGCAATTTACTCTTGCAAAATCGACCCATTCTACAGCAAGGCTCTTCCCAAGCTGCAGAACGCCGGCCTTTGAGGAATTGTATGCAGCCTGGGTCTGTGGGACGTTCACGAGAGTTGCACTGACAGATGCCGTGATAATCAGGTTCCCTCTTCCTTGCTTCTTGAAAATCCGCCCAGCCGCAATCGCGGTCCACATAACACCTTCGTAGTTCACACTATTCATATAATTCCAGGTATCTTCTTCATACTCCAGAGATGGGACATTTTGGCACACCCCTGCGTTGGCGATGACGATGTCGAGGCGGCCACGGCCAAATTCGGTTGCTATCTGCTCAATCGTGTGTGCAATCGTTTCTCGTTTTGTTACATCGGATTGATAGGCCTGAACTCGTACTCCAGTTTTTTCAGCAATCTTGGCTGCGATCTCGTGAGCATCGGTTGCTGTCCTGTAGATAAAGGCAACGTCGGCTCCAGCCTCGGCAAGACCAGTAACGACTTGACGGCCGATACCCCCTGAGCCACCTGTAACCAGTGCTATTTTGCCCTTGAGAGAGAACTGCGATAACACGGGCGTATTCAGGTCAGCCGGCTGGTAGAGGGGCATAATTGCAAGATTGCTCAATGGACGTTCTGGAATAGAAATGAAGGTCGAACAGGACGAACTGAGCGGAAAATGCGGGAAAATACTGTTGGTAGGGAATTGCTGCTTTATTATTACAGGACGCGAGATAATTATCTCTCTGTGCCCAAGCCATTATTTATAGCCCACGCAAGGAGGTCTCTCGGTAAGTAAATGCACTCCACGTGAAGATTGTATCAGACACCTCTGTCAATCTGTTGTTCGTTTGAATTGTGAAACTACTTTTCTGAAGCTAATATTGATGGGCAGTTCCCGGTTCAGCCACGAGCGATTGAAACCCCTCGGGACGAGGTCATGCTCGTAACGAGGTCTCGCGCCATCAGGATTTCATTCGCAAATCGAGGACAATTTCCGGGTCGGCATGTCTACAACCCGAATGGATACGCCACACGTCAATTCCCCACGGGGCCCCGCGGATTTGGCAAGGCTAAGGGCAACTACTGTCCCCAGGATCGGGATCCTGTTTATCATTAATGCTTCAGTTTGTGTCCAATTTCCGGAAACATAAAACTACTTATGGCTCTCTGTTCCCTCATAGAAATATCGTTGGCTGGACAAAATATATATACACTAGCTACGTACTATATGCGCTGGCCTAGAAAGTGGTTTTTTGATTTAAGATCCCCATATAACTTCTTAGAACCTTCGTTTAATTTTTATCATATTTCCTGGCAAGCAGGATGGGGTTCTTCTCTTTGAATCAGCACCAAGGGTGGATGGTGCACTCGAAATTGACAAAGGGTCGTCTTCTGTTTGCCGCCAACTGCCTGGCTGGCATGTCCATATTCTTCTTCGGTAAGTCTCTCCTAATCGAATCCTGATTGAGAGCAGTGAATACTAAAACTTTGCAGGTTACGATCAGGGAATGATGGGTGGCGTCAATCAAAGCCCGGACTATATCAACCTCATGAAGTTCGGCTATGTCGACGATGCAGGTGTTCCTGTTGTCACAAATACCCTCTTACAGGGAGGTATAATGGCGGTTTTTTACCTCGGAACGCTCGCTGGCTGTATGTTCGGCGGCTATTTCGGTGACAAATACGGGAGAATCAACACTATCGGTCTGGGTGCTGCCTGGGGCATTTTTGGAGCTTCACTTCAATGCTCCGCTATGAACTCTAACTGGATGATCGGCGCCAGGCTTGTCAACGGCATCGGCACAGGTATTCTAAATGGAATCGTTCCAGCTTGGGCATCTGAACTGTCTGACTATACTACTCGTGGAACATTCATCGCCATGGAGTTTACTCTCAATATTTTCGGTGTTGTCGTCGCATATTGGTTGGCATACGGAGTCAGTTTCATTGATGGTGGAGAGTCGGCATTCCGGTGGCGTTTTCCGATTGCCTTTCAGATAATCCCACTCCTGTTTCTCCTTGGTACTTGCTGGGCATTTCCAGAATCCCCTCGGTGGTTATCTAAAGTTGGAAGGAATGAAGAGGCCCTCTACATTCTCCAGAGACTCCGTGGCACTGAGGGAGAAGATGCCGGCGTCGCTGAAGCCGAACTCAATTCCATCAAAGCAGTCATCGAACTCGAACAACACACCGAAGGTTCTTCTTATATTCAGATGTTTTTCGGTCTCAAAGATGGCAATTTACATACAGCCCGTCGTGTGCAGTTGGTGATCTGGCTGCAAATCATCCAATGTTGGACTGGTATTGCCGGTGTTACCATGTATGGACCGACTATCTTTCATATAGCTGGCTTTGGGCCCGAGAAGGCGCAGTGGATCTCCGGTTTGAACAATATCTTCTACATGTTCTCAACACTCATCTGTGTTTTCACGATTGATCGCATCGGGCGCCGCTGGACTCTGTACTGGGGCTCCATGGGCCAAGGCATTGCCATGTTCCTTGTTGGTGGCCTTTCTAGAGGCGGGTTGGACGCAAGAAACTCCGGAAATATCAACAATGCAAACCAGTGGGGTGCTGCAGCGGCGACAATGATTTATGTGTACACCTTTATTTTTGGAGCAACTTGGTTGACGGTGCCTTGGCTGTATCCTGCCGAGATTTTTCCTCTTCAGGTTCGTGCTAAGGGTAATGCATGGGGCGTTGTGGGATGGTCAATTGGAAACGGTAAGTGAAGACAAACCAGAACCATCAAGAACTATCGCTGACTATTTGCAGGCACACTCACTTTAGTCCTTCCATATATCGTCAATGCGATTAGCGAAAAGATGTTTTATATTTTTGGAGTTGTCAATGCTCTCAGTATTCCCATTGGTATGTCTTCGACTGCAATTCCGTTTTTTTTATGTGGCTGGAGTCTAATATAAAACAGTTTGGGCTCTATATCCGGAATCTAACCAACGAACGCTTGAAGAGATGGATCTTTTGTTTGCTGCTTCCGCACCTTGGACCTGGTCTGCTGAGGAGAAATTCAAAGAACTTAAGGAGCAGCGAGTGGCAGCAGGTTTGGATGCCAGCTCCCATCCGCAGTTTGGTGATTTGGAGGCGAAAGCTGCACACCCAACGAGGCACGTTGAAGATAATGAGGCGCGAGAAGAAAAGTTGTAGTTCTAGGGGAAAGATGTTTGACTTATAAGCGGAGGATAGATCGTTAGTTTTTGGGTTGAACGACTTTATCTATTCTATATCCAATGCAATAGTCTTTGATGAAAACTTATCTCGAATTGTGCAGGTGTTTGTTGTTGTTCTGCCTATTTTAGTCGGAGGTTCGCCGAAGCCGCGTCTGTAGACCCTGGGCTTGGCGGTCGTCGATGGCGTAGCTGCGGGGTGTTGGTAGTGTGGTGCCAGGGTGCCCGGACAGTATCCGGGCTGCCTCCGTGCATGAATCCCTGTCGTCCTCGTTACGAGGCACATCATCACCTTCGCGAGCGCCGAATGGAGGATTGGTCAATCCTCCAAAGACGATCTGACTTCCCCGCTAAATCCACTGTCTGTTGGATCACTCATTGTCTATCTGAGTTTGTATGGCCACCGTCATGGCGGGCCTGCTGCGCACTTTCGTCATTTCAAAGGTGCACCGAGACGAGGTGATCATCTCGCTTTAGGAACGAGGTGCGACAACGGACAGCCCGAAGGCATATATAAACGATTTCGCCATCTTTGACCACGGGGTATCACTTTTAGAAATCGACCGATATATCGTTATCATCAGCATTATCATCTTCCGATTCTACATTTTTCGATTTTTCGATATACAGCATTCAACCGAAATCATGGGCGAAGTAAATACTGCGGGCTCCCACCTCCCCGTCCAGATGCAAGTCAATCTTGGGGGGAAAGTAATTGCCAGTATGCTTGCACGTCTGTTGCTTTCTCTACTTCAATTGTATCTAACGAGTTTACCCAACCACTAGTAACCGGCGCAAACCGTGGCATTGGCCTCGGCATCGCTGAGTGCTGTTTGGCCAACGGCGCCTCAAAAGTATACAGCATCGACTACGCGGAAGACGTTGGCGACGAATTCAAAACCCTCTCAAAAGTGTACCCGGGTCAGTTATTTGCTCTGAAGGCAGACGTGACGAAGGAACAGAGTATTTCGGAAGCTATCGACAAAGTGCTTGAAGAAGCGGGTGCATTGCACGGCGTGGTGGTCAATGCTGGGCGAACAAATCACAAGAGTGCGCTCGATTTCACGACCGAAGAGATTGAGGCCTTGTTCGCTGTCAATGTGAGTTTCCCTCTCTCAATTTTCTTTGATGTTACCCCACTCTCTTTCGAAAAATGAATCCCTTGCTAACGCGAAAGGCAGCTTTTCGGAGCCTTCTATACTGCCCGAGTCGCCGCTCGCGCTTTTATCAAACAAAACGTCAAGGGAAGCATTGTATTTACGGCATCTATGGCTAGCTACCGCCCCAACAAAGTCGTCCCCTCCACACCATATGGTGCCTCGAAGGGTGGAGTCCGAAACATGACACATACGTTAGCCTTGGAATGGGCACAGTATGGTATCCGAGTGAACTCTGTCTCTCCCGGTCTCGTGAAGACGGCTATGACCTATTGGGTTGAGAAACAGGCCGATTGGGAGACGCAATTGAAGTACTACCGGGGCATCCCAAGGCTCGCGGAGGTGCAGGAGTTAGGTGGAGCATATGTTTATCTGTTGAGTGATGCCGCGAGTTACACAACTAGCATTGACATCCCCGTGAACGGTGTTATCGGCAGTAAGTCTCGATTCTACTCTGCCTAAACTACTGCGATCATGACTGACAACTTTCTAGTTTGTTAAACGATATACATAGAACGGCATGAATTATTAGAAATAGCGTATAGAAAATGCAAATGTAAATGATTTCTTATATGCTATGGTACATGTTGCTCCATGTCTGGTAGCAGCTAGCGAAATTCGGCTTGTGATCGTTTAGTATTTGTGAGATTGCGAGCATAGTCGTATTGTCAATGTCTGGTATAGCACTCACGAACTGCATTCCGGAGAGGTCTTTATAGATCTGATGGCAATAGGATCAGAGTATCCGCTACTGGCTGCTTCTATACCCGGGCTATATAGTTCATATATGCATATATGGTTGCTACTACGTCAAGAGCTTCCTGGATTACGCCTGCTCCAATTGGCGCCCTCAACAGAGAGGATGAGGAACTAGTCTGGCTGGTGCCGTTGCTGGTAAGTGATGATTGACCTTGTATTTCTTAGAGCTAGAACGAGAGAAACTGCCTTTCCTGCTTTCACAACCCAAGCAAATCTCCTTTCAGCTTCGGGCTCAACTGCGCCCTCCACATCTTTTGCTCATTTAATAAAAACATCTCCCCTCCCTTCCCAAAGCAAAAGTTCGCACACCCCCCAGGGACATAAACCTTTCCAATCAACGTTCCTCCAGGGCTCCAGACGTGCACTCCATCTCCACATCCACTATATACGTTCCCATTTGTGTCGCATTTGATACCATCAGGGATACCCACATCAGCAAAGGCGAACAATCGCTTATTGGCGAGGAATGGAGCATCGTGGCGTGTTACGATATCAAATGCATATCTGTGAAGAATTGTCAATTGGGACATGTCTGTTTTACAGACCCGTGATACACTTACATGGATGCAGCCTTTGCTGGAGAATAAATTCCGGGACAATGTGTATCGCCAGCCATGCCTGCAGTGTCCGTAATATACAGAGTCAGCCGGTCTGGAGAGAAACACAGTCCATTTGGTTTCGTGAGGCTGTCATCCATCGCCCTGATATCTCCGGTTCCCGGATCGTATCGGTATGTCTGTGGGGGTAACTGTGGCAATGGTCGAATGCCCTGTTCATGCCCGTATGCTGGATCCGTAAACCAGATACTCCCGTCATTGTGGACGATTACATCATTTACCGAATTGAATTGTCGTCCGTGATAATCAGTTATGATCATTTCAGTCTTATACGGATGCTTTGGTTCCATATAGACCAGACCGCCAGGCTCAGTGAGAGAGCCTTGCTCACAGAACAAGATGCCTTCCCGATAATTGACGCCGCCATTAGCTAGAACAATGCCCGGCTCAATCTGATCGATATGATAGCCTGTCCCATCGTTGAAAACTCTCGAAATACGGACGTGTTTCTTCCCAGCGCTGCGTATATGGTTGCTCGTGATGTATACATCTCCCGTGGTAGGGACATACACGCCTGCCTCGTGGGCAAATGGCTCGCTATCTTCTGCGATGACCTCGATCGTGGGGTTGCTGCCAAGTATCTGAGAGAAGCGTTCATCGTGAAGGACAAAGCCTCCTTCTGGGAGAGAGCATTCGGCGAATGGTTCTCGAAAGTATTCTTTGCGCTTTGAAGCGAGCTCCTTGCGAGGATAGACGATGCAGGTCTTTGGGACGGACATTTTTTGCGATAGAGGTCTAATTGCAAAAGCAGGTTAAATTTCCCAAGAGAGAAATGATCATGCAGCCACTGCACAATACCACAGGTCGTGTGTCGTTAGGTAGTACACAGAAACAATAATTTTGAGCTGAAAAGTGATATTGAAGAACTTTAATTGTACTCCCTAACCAGTCAAAATTTTGGATGAGCTGGATTGGAAGTATAGGCGGGGCGGGACATGACTGAATTATATATAGTTTTATTAAGCGCGTCTCGTCTATCACGCAACCTCGCACGAAACCTCGGAACTAATTACACCCAGCCATGTACAAAGTGGAGAAAGATATATACGTCTATTTTCACCTTTTTGAGTTTCTTTTTCAAAGGCTTATTTTAACGGTTACCAAACATGACATTTAAAGGAGATAAGAAATTGATATTCTCGCCTTTAATAATTATAGTGTATATGAATCTTGAGGCCCGTAAGATTGTCATTCATTCATAACTAATTTAATACAAGAATTCAGACAAAATCCACGGGTTGCATTGACATAGCTTTTTCATTATACTTGTACAATTAGTATTAACAAACTGTGTATCCACCATCAACCTTTATTTCTTGCCCTGTGATATACCTTGATGCATCAGAAGACAAGAACGCCACGGTTCCCATGAGTTCTTCCGGTGCCCCCATCTTGCCTTGCGGGATTTTGGATTCCCACTCTGCCTTTAATCCAGGGTTGTCGACAAGAATTTGGGCATCCCTAAGGCGGAGTCAGCGTCGGGGAGAATTCAGAATAAAAGTATATGATATCGACTTACATGGCAATTTCAGTAAGCATGTACCCTGGGCTGAGACAATTCACGCGGATATCCTTATTCGCCCACTCGACCGCCAGACTTGCAGCCAAATGCCTGACTGCCGCTTTGCTTGCATTGTACAAGGCCTGTGGTTGCGGCACATTCACAATGCTGCCAGAGATACTTCCGATAAACACCATGTTTCCGGATATTTGACGTTCAATCATGTGCTTTGCGACACCTGTCGCGAAATAGTAGGTACCTTCGACATTTACACCCAGCATCCGCTTGATCCGTTCTGAAGGGAACGTGATGGCGTCACAATTCTCGCAGAAGCCTGCGCAAGTTACGAGGTTTGTTATCTGGGAGTGTTGCTCAAGGATTTCGGTAATGGCAGAGTCGACTTCAGATTTCGCAGAGACATCAGCATAGTGGGCTGTTACTTTGGGCGCCCTTTTCGGATACTTGTCAGACTGATCTCGCACGAGATACGAGAAGGAAGCGGGGGGCTCACTTTTGATTGGGGTATGTCTCTGAAAACAATTTAGCAATGGCTACCGCTTGCTTTTGTGCCTCCTCCTCTGTTCATGAATAAGTACAGATTTTTATAGCCATAGAAGTTGGGTTTTAACTTGCTGTTCAAGTCGACAATTGCCAAATCAGCTCCGCTCATAACTAGGGCTTTGCTCATCGCGAGGCCAAGTCCTCTTGCTCCGCCAGTAATTACTGCCGTCTTTCCAGCGAGCGAGAATGAGGGCAATGTTGGATTGAAAGCTGACGTAGTGCCTGCATTCTTTCGACTATTCTCAGTCGCCAAAGAAGGCAGTGTTCCCGCCTTGATTGATCCATAGGATATTTGCTGGAGTTTTGTGTAATCCTGGAAGGTCCTGACCGGCGTCACGCCCGTACGTACTAGGCTTGCCAATGGACGACAGCGCCAGGCTCTTGTTGTTATTGAAAAGGTTCGTAGGGAAGACATTGTGTAAGAAGTATTTACAGAAGTTCACGGTACCATGAGCATAAGTTAGAGCTGATACATAGCATCACAAAAATTTCAATATATCGTCGAGTCTGTAGTTTATGGTATGGCAATGCGGGGATGGACAAGCAAGACAAAAGTGACCCACAAGAACGACACTAGCTGTGACCTCGAGACGAGGCATGTATATTCTTGGTCGGGGTGCGGGGATGCGGGGATACTAAACTAGATACGGCCCTGAAAACGAAGCCGCTATCGACGAAAGGCGGGGATCAACCACACCTCGGTAAGGTACTTGGCAACCATTTATTGAACAATCCAGGCAGCATGGACGTAAAAGGGAGTAGAGCACGCCAGCATTTGTCCTCCTTCCGACACTTCTTCATTCCGGTGCAGATGTCCACGTGGAGCTATGGACATGACACGGCGTCTCACGAATGATGCACCTCGAAAGAAACGAAAACCCCGCGGTCGCGGGCTCCGCAAATCCACAGGATGGTAATTCATCTTTGCTCTCCGAGCATCGACAGTTCAGCCCGAGCTGACATGAATGAACTAGTATTACCTGTAAACGACGTCACCTGAAGTGCGATGAAGCTACCCCAGACTGTGGACCTTGCTCAAAGAGCCGCCAAGCCTGCCTCTATGCAACTTCTGCTCAGATGCAAGGGCCCCTTCAAACGGGACCAGATAGTGCAGATGCCCACAGCCATTCTACGTCGCTATGGAATTCCAGCTACCCGGATCCTGATCGTGAGCAAGCTGCAAGTGGGTTGTTGAGATTGACCGCTGAGGCTGCAGCGGCCTCGTCGTCGTTGCCAATAGAAGCATTATCCCCACCGACTGATACGCCGTACTCACAACCCTCTGTTCAAGAGCAATTCGAAACAGATACGCAATTAGCACTCACTCCTCCGGATGCTGCTTTCTCTAGATGGTTTAATTTGCTTGCTAATGATCTCACTTCGGAAAAGGCAAGTGGAACACGTCTTTGGACATCTTTGACAGGTGTACCAGAGACAAGTGCGCCAGAGACGAGCGCGACAGATGCAATCGATAGTTTACATTTGCCGGTATCTTCACACCAAACATCTACAGATAGTCTCTTAGTTCAGGATGTTTCTCTCCTGGCATCCCCCGCTCCGAATGTATCCGCATCTTTCCCATTAAGAGCGCCGTATACCAAACCGCTAGAGCAAGATGCATGGCAAGGGTCTCAGCCGGCAAAGTTATCAGATCAGGAGCATGACCTTTTCGAAAATTTTGTGACTAAACTAAGTGCTTGGGTGAGTCTACCTCTGAATTTTCGGCCTTTGCATTGGCTGACGATTGCTATTCAGATTGATCTGTATGACCCCACAAGGTGTTTTGCTATTTTAGTACCACATCTAGCTGTAAGTGGGTGCCTTTGGGACAGCTTATGAGACATGTCTCTCTATCTCGCCCGCTAACGAACCTTAGATGCATGATGCCGGCTTAATGAATGCCATCTTGGCACTATCGGCGCGGCAACTATCAATAAATATCAATGCCACAGAGGAGCAACAAGATCGCAATATTGGATTGCAATACTACTACGAGACCCTCCATTACGTGCAACAAGCTATGCATCACGATTCATACACCGTTAGCCCTGAGCTCTTAGCAACAGCACTTATAATTTCTACGTATGAAATGCTGGATGATTTTCGAAGTGGCTGGGAACGACATTTGAAGGGTGTTTTCTGGATCCAGAGAAGTCAAGTCATCCACGGAGATTCAGGTGGGCTCAAGCAAGCCATATGGTGGGCGTGGCTGCGTCAGGATATATGGGCAGCCTTCCGTGAGCGTCGCAAGACTTTGAGTTTCTGGACTCCGGCAAAGCCCTATACTGCTATGACTCCTTACGAAGTGGCTACCCGCATTTTGTGGATATTCGCAAAGGTTGTCGACTATTGCTCGAAAGAAGCAATCCAAGCTGGCGAAGGAAATCTGCAACTCAGAATAGACAAAGCCGGAGGCATATTTGAAATGCTAGATGAGTGGCAGAATAATCTTTCGGTTGAGTTTGCCCCTTTAGCTGGAAGGAAGGGCAATCCATCCGATGTTTTCGAACCAATCTGGATACATCCGCCAGCGTTTGGTAAGCTACCGATTTAATCAACGTATATACGCTGACCCTACCAAAGGCAATTCTATGCAGGTCTATTGCGCTGGTCGTATTCTTATCCTCCTCCATAAACCTTCTCTTAAAGGTATGCGAGAATACATGGCAAATCAGAAGCTATTAGCGAAGGCCGTCGATACTGTTTGCGGGGTTGCCCTAACTTTGACCGATGCTGCCTCGAGCCTGGTGTCGTCTCAGTGTCTGTACATCGGTATGTGGAATTTATGTCTAGACAGGCTGCGTATGCTAAAATTGGTGATAGCTGGATTATGTATTCAAGACCTTCGGCAAAGGGAGGCCATCATATCTCTCATTGATGCCTGCCACCGAAGGACGGGTTGGCCGACTCGGTCTCTAAGTCATGATCTTCGAGAAGAATGGCAGCAGTCAGATGTCGAATGATTTGGCCTCTTCTGTAACAATAATGGTTTGAAGTATGTATGTTTATGAATTATGAATTATGAATTATGAGTTATAAAGATGAGCATAATCTATAGCTTAGCATCTATAAAAATAAGATATATGTAGGATGACGTAAGTCGCTATTCTTTCTTCCCAGGACCTATTCCGAGATACTTCAACGCCCCCAGGACAAAAATACAAAGCCTTCTATTCTCCTCAATTATCTGTGGCCATTAATAGGATTAGATGGGAAACTACCCCGCCGAATTGTGTCTCGGGGTTAGCGCCGCGAGGCATGACCATTACCCGACCGACGCGTGTCGAGGCCGCCACCGATAACCGGCCTATTCCAAATATAGCAAGCCTACCCTGAGCAATCCGTCAAGTTCGGCATCAATAAGACAGTTATGTATCAACTAAAAAGGGCTTCTGCCTTCCTTGTCCTCAAACAAAAATTATCCAGCACATCTTTTATATCCGACCACTCTTAGCAACCATGGCTCCTCCGTCTGATTGGAAATTATCAAACAAGAGCAATCGAGTGCTCACGGCCGCCGACAAGGGGAGATATGGCGTCATAGCAGCTATAGCATACAACATCGAACATATCATCGGCTTCATACAAGCGGCGGAGGTTGCCAAATCACCCATCATCATCCAATTTTTTCCCTGGGCGGTGACATATTCTTCTGGGTTACTCATTCGAACCGCTGCAGATGCCATAGCTCGCTCGCCCTTACGAGACCATATCGTATTACACATGGACCATGCGCAGGATTTTAACTTGATCAAAGAATGCGCCGACCAGTTACCGTTCGATAGTATAATGGTTGATATGAGCCATTACGAAAAAGAAGAAAATTTGCGCAAAACACGCGAGTTGGTGGCCTATTGTCAGGAGAAGTGTATAGCGACTGAAGCCGAGCCTGGTCGTATAGAAGGAGGCGAGGACGGGGTCATGGATACGGCAGGTCTTGAGGGAAGCAAAACTACTCCTGAGGAGGTCGACGAGTTTGTAGATACAGGAGTTGATGCTCTTGCACCGGCCTTTGGAAATATGCATGGAGAGTATTGGAGTATTGGGCCACAATTGGATTTCCCTCGGTATGTAACAACTGTCGAAGCTACACAAGTTTCTATACTGCGGTACCATGCTAACTCTTTGGTCCTCCTCCTTCAGCCTTCGCCAGATCCGCGAAAACATTAATGGCAGGGTGCGGATTGCCCTGCACGGTACCAATGGCTTCCAGGAAGATCTTTTGAGGAAATGTATCGCCGAGGGATGTTCTAAGATTAACGTAAACCGAGTTGTTCTGGATGATTACTACGACCACTTGAAAGCAAATGCGCCTACTATGTCACAGACACAGCTTATGACTGAAGGGACGCAAAAGGTGGTCGACCTCACCGTGAAGTGGATGGAGATCTGCGGTAGCGCTGGGAAAGCGGTTTAAAAATAAATTCTAGGCAGTTATAAAAGCATACCTACATGTACAATGCTACGGCCTGCTGTACGACAGGTTATAAGATAGAAACCACTTTGATACGAATTAAGAGCCAAAATAAATGCTAAACCATCGAGTTCCCATAGCCTCTTGAGATTGTATAACGGCGCTCTATAAATTAGAAAGGTACCACGAGGTTTTAATTGGACTGTAGGGAGCCATAGTAGCTCTTACAAACTGCTACGCCTAAGCCAGCTTTGCAGAGGCATATACTGAATGCCAGTTCCTGCATCCCATCGACTCTGCCATACAGAGGTTTCCATACCACCTGGACGATAGTCTCAATCGTGCCAATGGGCATAGCATGGAATCTTAGTCCCTCGCTACCCCAAAGGCGATCTTGGGGTGAAGCAAGGAGGTGACCAGAGTGACCGGGGGTGAGAAAGAAGTATGTGAAAGGCCATGTGGAATGTCTCGAGGCAGTTATTATATATGTACTAGTAACGAGTTAAACTACTTGAAGCCTCTGTGTCTAATTCCCTGCCTCCTCTAATAACTTACTCAAAAGAACCTCTGTGCGTCGTATACGCTCAAGACGCAGGGCTACACTATATACCTCGACGCAACTTAATTTGCAGACCGACGTATGCAATAATACCAATCAAACACATCCCACTAATAACACCAAAACCCTTGATGTATTTTGGGGCGTCCTCTGAAGGAAATAAGTAAGACCCATATATTTGCGACAAATTCCCCAATGCATTGACGATCGCAAGGGCTATAGCACGGGTTTCATTGGGCATGCTGCCAAACGTACTCGATGCATAACTCAAAGCAAGAGCATTGCATGCCCAGAGACCAGAAGCTAGGAACACAAGGAGAACGTAGCGAGCCTTGAAGTTGTATACCGCACAGGTGACGACGGAACAAATCATAGAGAGTGAGAGCCAGCCGGCAACTACTACCCCACGATGGTCCGGTGCTTTATCCATGAAGTAGCTGGTTACAGCAGTGCACACAAATGAGGAGGCGTAAATAGGAACTGTCATGTACTGCGCTTCATTAGCTGTATAGCCTAGACCCTTCACGAGGGTAGGATAAAAGTAGGACAACGTGAGTGATCCAACAATGGCCTAAAAAATATAAATTAGTAAATTCTCATGGTGTACGATCCGGATATATGTACCATGTAGCCCACAGTAAAAACCCAAGTTCTCCAATTGGTAACAGCTTCTTTAAACGCTTGAGAATGGCTGAGAAGAGGTGTATCCTCTGTTCCAGTCTGTATGTACTGGGAAGCAATGCGTGCCACTGCTAACTCGCGCTCCCGCTCATTAAGCTTTCTAGTGCTTGCCGGAAAGTCGAGGAGGAAAAATGCTGCGATAATAGCCCATGCTGAAGTCATTGCGCCCTCAATGATGAAGAGCCATCTCCAACCTGCGATGCCGTATTTACCGTCCATAGTACCCGTGATAGCACCGGCCATCAGTCCGCCAAATGCACCGGAGAGGATGGAAGCTGATATATAGATGGCAAAGCGTTTGCTCTGTTCCTCTTTCCTATACCAACTTGAGATGAGCATGAGGACACCTGGGGCAAAGCCGGCTTCTAGGCAGCCGATAATGACGCGATAAACCAGTAGATCTTGATAAGTCTTGACGAAGGCCATTCCTATTGTTAAACAGCCCCAGAGAAACATGATAGTAGGAAGAAAACGCGATGGGCGGGAGCGAGCGAGGAGCATGCTAGAGAACGCTGATTAGTTGCTCCTCAGTTGCTGATATCTTATTGACACATACTTGGAAGGGATTTCGAAGATCACGTATCCCACAAAGAAGACAACAAGAGTGATAGAGTATTTGGCAGAGTCAAGGTTGAGGTCTTCTGACATGCCTGCTACTTTTGCATTCCCGATACTAGAGATTAATCATTTAGTCATGTCTCTTCCATAACAAACATAGGTGTGTAAATCTTACTTTGTGCGATCCATGTAAGAAAAAAGGTACATGAACCAGATACTAGGTAAGAGATATAAATCGATTTTTAATAAAAGCCTCTTCTCCTCGTCGGTACCAGATACATAATCTCCATCCCGAATATCTTGGGAAAAGCTGACTTTCGGCTTGTCATCCTCAACATCTATGGCGGCCGGAGTCTTGTCGAAGAACTTCATTTCACCTGGATGATGCTGCAACTGCAATATAAACAGCGAATTTATGAGAATAATGTTTAATTCATAAAGTAGAGATGAAGATACTATTCAAATGCGATAATGGAATGCAAAGCATGGCCTTTATAGACAATCAGAGTCGAACACCAAATTTAACTTGTGGTGCGGGATGTGACTGAAAATGCGGGATATGTTGTGTAGGCCAATGAAGTTAATTCCGACATGATTGGCATACTGGAATTGCCAATGCTTGGCTACTTTGTGATTAAAGCCACATCGCTAGTTAAGGTGTTGCTAGATTCCCCGTGGGGTAATTTTCTCTAGCAAATGCGGAGAACCTGATAACACCGTGATCAACACCGTGACGAGGTTCAGTCGCCTTGATAGGACTAGCTTGCGATCACTGCGTTAGCCACATCCAGGGCCCCGTCTAGTGGAAATTACCTGCCGTGCTTCTACGGCCACTGTTTCGGGTATTATTGGTAAAGTTATTTAGGCGATAAACCAGGCCTAGCAAGAGTTCCAGTATACGGACACCGGTGTCCGAAAACTAACCGAACGACATCGCGGACACCCTGGATTTGTCAGCTTTTAGTTACCTGCCCTCACTAAAAACTACGCTGTACAGTATAGTAAAGTAGGGCTACAGTACACTATAGAATGCTGTATTATACTATACTATAACGTACCCCACAAGCGAGTGAGACACACAAGCGAGTGAGACACTCCACTGTGATCTACCAACCTCCCATCTTCAACTGCGTTTTTCTCCATAGCTAGAAATGCCTACTCCTTCCAAAGAAGCTCAATTGAATCTTGCTCTCCAAGCTATGAAAAAAGACACAGGTCTCAGTGTTCAGAGTGCTGCAAAGATCTATAGCGTAAGCCATGCAACCTTAGCCCGTCGCGTCAATGGGACAACCTCGCGACGCAACAATCCACCTAACTCT
>JPKE01000710.1:0-34312 GCA_000750995.1 Pseudogymnoascus sp. VKM F-4520 (FW-2644) | reverse complement strand
GTGGTGTTTTCGTGACCGACTCGCTTGGGTGACCGACTCGCTTGTGAAATACGTTACAGTCATATATTTTTGAGCTTTTACAATTGGTCTCAATTCCCTGGTAACCTATCGAATATATATCACAAATACTTGACACCCCCTTCATGGTGCTTCATGTCACCTTGACCCTCTAGCCTAAGTAATCATTTCTTGCTAAGAGCTGTCGTATCAAGCTCTTTGAGCTTCCCCTTTCCTCATGTGGCTTTCTACGTCGGTGAAGTCACAAACGATTCTATGCCTCTGCTCTCGTTTTTAGCACGGACCGACAAGTTGGGTGTCACGGCAGGTTCCCCGTGGGGTTAGAGTGGGCCGGGGCGAATCCTGGGGTACTGCGACGCTCGCCTGGAGATTGGCTCCAAGGCGGCAAGTCCGGAAAGTTATGGCAGCAACTTCCCGGTCCTTGGCCTTGACCCTACTGCTTAATTATAAGGGTTCGAATGTCAGCCTTTTGCAAGTCAAAACTTTATTAATCGTCTAAGATTAAGCCTTCCCATTTGGTTGTCCCAGCCGGTAAAAACTTTACTAAGCCTCAATCTACAATTATGACTCTTCACAGTATCCACGACATTGACCATGCATCCGGAATATTTTACTTTGTAGGAGGTACGTTTCCATCCCCTACGTCTGCTTAAACCGACGTTTCAACTCACCATGCGAATTGTTTGTAGGTGGACAGCTTCAACATCAGAAGGGCACTGAAATCGTCCTCATCCCCCAACCAAATGAAAATGACCCCAACGACCCACTAGTATGATCCATGAAGTTGCAATCTCCTCGGCGTGTACTAATTTCTCTGCATAGAACTGGCCGACGTGGAAACGTCATGCAGCATTCTGGTCGGTCCTGGTCTTTGCGGGCCTGGCAAATTTCTGTGTCACGGGCCTCGCCCCGGCATTCAGGCCTCTCGGGATGCAGTTTCATCTTACCGAGTTCCAGTTGACATGGCTTATCTCCATCACCAGTCTGGGAATGATCCTTGGGTGCTTCACCGTGGCCCCTTTCGCATCCAAGTTTGGAAAGCGGCCCGTGTTTTTAGTCTCCGCGTCTGTTTTTTTCGCGTGCAATATCTGGGCGGCGTCGAGCAAGTCATACATGTCTCTATTACTGGCACGGCTATTTGCTATTTGGTCAGGTGCGTACTGAAATGCTTTTTCTTTCCTTTGATACGTATTGTATGTTACGCATGCTGATATTCATCCTAGCCGGCTGTTCGGAGCCTCTCAGCATGGATATCATCAAAGACTTGTTCTTTCTCCACGAGAGGGGCTTTCAATCGGGCGTCCTAGGTATGGCTTTTATCTTGTTCAGCACACTCCCGCCTCTTGTCTGCGGATTTCTCATCGAAACGAGGGGATGGCCATGGTATCACTGGCTAGTATCGATAATTGCTGGGGTTGACCTGGTTTGTATTATTTTCTTCGTCCCCGAGACGCGATACAAGCGCAATCTGCATGCTTTGGATGAGGCAGCTGTTCCGGTAGAAAACGTTGATGTTACTCCTCCGTCCAAAGAAGATCTTGAGCCTCACATGTCCCACCTGGAGCAACAGCAAGCATTTGGCTCGGTCGTGGCCAAGTCTTATATGCAGCAGTTAAAGCCGTGGTCTGGAACGGACCCCGACTCCCTTCTATATGCATTTATCCGCCCCTACCTGTTCCTAGCATTTCCCGCCATGATCTGGACGATTCTGTCGTTTGCCATCCATGTTGCTAGGTATATATCCCTTCATCCCTCACTAAGCGGTACGCAATACTTATCATATTCTAGCTTCATCGTGATTGTCACCATCACGCCAATTGTTTTGAGTAGCCCGCCGTACCTCTTTACCATTAGCCAGCAAGGACTGACATTCATCGGTGCTATCATTGGCTCGGTCCTCGGTGGACCCATCTGTGGTCGTCTCGTCGACTACCTCGCAAAGCATCTTGCAAAACGAAATGGCGGTGTCTTCAACCCAGAAATGCGTCTTCCCATTACAGTCTTCCCCATGGTTATCACTGCAGTTGGTCTACTCATGTTTGGAATCGGTATCGGGAAGGGTATGCACTGGATCGTGCCTGTTATTGGCAGTGGATTTGCTGCGGCGGGATTGTCAGCCATCCCAAGTATCCTGCAGCCCTATCTTCTTGACAGCTATTATGCTACTAGTCTTGATGTTTTTATTGTAAGTCAAATAAGTCAACAAGTGCCCTTCACCTCCTTTTCAAGTGAAAGCTAATTAGTTCCACAGATGTTCCACGGCGGTAAAAACTTGATCGTATTCGCAGTAGCTTTTGGTATTGTCCCGTGGATCCATATGAACGGTATTGCTGCTGTTTTCGGGATCCTCGCCGCTCTCATCATTGTCATCGATCTTGGATGAGTGATATTCTATGTTTTTGGAATACGCCTTAGGCAGTTAGACAGAAAGAAGACCATATTTCCTTTCAACGAGCTTTAGAAGTTACTTATCTACCTCAAGGTGTACACGTAGGGGTTAGATTTACCAATATATATTTTGGAGCAAAACATAGATGGCTGAGGCGTGAGATTAGATATCTGACTGACGACACATCATTAACAACTTCTACTGACCGCGAAGTAGTCTCGATTCGTTTTTTTTTCTCGATCCGTTTCTTAAAGAGTGTACTAGTACGTCGAATAAGAGTTTTACATCGGTAGCGATATTACTTTTGATATTTGATTTTCATGAAACGACTGCTTAGTGTATGCTAAAAACAAAGTCACAATATTTGACTACTAGTTGGTTATCAGTGATGTTTATAAGTTTATTTTGGGACCAATAATGTATACACTCGATATGAATAATCATACGGGGACAAAAAGTTCATCTAACGAAAGCTTTTGTTTGATCATGCCCTGCTTGAATAAATACCTCACTAGTGTCTCAAGCGTTTTCCGGTTTTCCTCCAGACCATATGGCCAAAAATCGTCGCCAAAGACCTCCCTGATCTCCTCCAGCTCTGTTGGGAGCCATGGTAACATGTACCGCAACGCGCTCAAGAAGCGCATCCGCTCCAGAGCAATGTTTTTCGACTCGTTTAAAGCGTTGAACAGATTCTTGGCGACATGCTTATTCTTCTCCCAGATGTCTCTTCGAATGACCACTAGATGCATGATGGGAAATATGCCATGCTTTAAGTAGTACTGCTTCTCTTCCTTCTTTACATCTGGAAACAAGCGCTGGATATGTGCCACCTTTCCAAGACTTGGAGGAGTCTCGGCCCCAATCACAGCATCGATGGATCCTTCTACTAGCAGTTCATCCAGGGTTTTTCCACTAGTGTTTGTGACGATCGAAACCCCTGGAAGCACGGATGCCTTTCCATAAGACATGGCTGAAGAGAGAGACCCCTCAATCCAGTCGATACTACTAGTGTCGGCACCTAACTCCTCTTCCAAAAGACCCCGTATCCAAACAGCAGCAGTCATCGTGTAGAGCTGCACGCCAAACTTCGCCCCGTTCAGATCACGTGGGGTTTTGATCTTGTTCGTGTTGACCACAATGAATCCGTGTCTAAAGAGCCGCGACGGGAACACTGGGATCGCGACCCATGTCCGGTCGCCAGCCGCGTATCTGGTTATATATTCCGAGGCAGAGAGCTCCGAGGAATCATATGCTGGCCCTCCAGCTTTAGACTGATTATCGAAGAGAATGCGTGGATGGTTCACTACGACGAAGTCCAAGTCGATTCCTGTTGCTTTTACTTCCCCCGTATAGAGCGCGTTGACGCGGTCGTAAAGGCCACATGCGAAGGACAACGGAACCTCAGCCATGGTTGGTTGTGCTGTAATATTAACTGAATACGAATTGGAAATGACCTTTGTATCTTTTGCAATTCTTGCCTATACATACGTGATAAGTTACCTACTGTAATATGAAGTGTGTCGGAAGCGAGACAACCGGAACGGAGCTTAATGCAGCAATCTGGTGGGGGGATGGGACCCCAAAGTTGCCCGGGGAAGCATCGGCTTTAACTTGAGAATCATATGACCCATAAGATAATAATTTGTCACCTCCAGTAGAAACATATCTTCAACGGGCTCTCTTAGATGGCATTGGCCCTGAGAAACTAAATGTTGCACGTGCTGTTTGCAAATGAGTTTGGCATTGAAGCCTACGAATCGAAATGGGCTGAAATACTTGCATTAGATATATAAACCTGATCTATGAGAATGACAAGTTTGCAGCAAGCCGAAAAGGATGAGCTTATGTGCACAAGGACCCCGTACAAGTATGATTTATATTTTGATGACAATGGCATGTTATTCACATAATGCTACTATAAATGTCCTGCATCCTCATAATATCGTTTTGCTCCAGGATGAAGGGGAACAGGTGTTTTAGCCATATTAGAAGGAACAAGAGGGTATCTCAGAGGGCTTCGCTCCGGTGGTATGTGAGCGTACTGCCGCTCGATATCGGCTCTAGTCTCGACCAAGCACCAGGTGAGCAGATGTGCAACGTCATCTGGCATATCGTCGCGCACAAAGACGACGAAATCCGAAAACTCAACCGCAGGAGTTTCCTCATTGACCCCATCCCAGAATCCTCCTCGAATCGAAGCAGGTTCAAACCCAGGCTGACCGGATAACGTGTTCAAAGCCTCCGCCTCGGCTGGGATTGGGACCATTTTCTGCTTCTCCATAGCTTCTCTCCACCATGGGGTCATGATGGCTTCTTGTAAGACTGCGTCAGCTTCACCAGCTTCCAGGGCAAATAGTGCATGTTCTGGTCTATGGTTCAAGACCAAAGAACCACCCCATGATTTCAAAGTCTCCTCGTCGATCCCATGCGCTTTCAGTAATCGCATGGCTACATAACCAATAAAATTCGTCCCGTCATCAATCGACGTCGCTAGGCGGAGAGGTGGTTTCACACGACGTATATCGTCCCATGTCTTAACACCGAATTTGGGATGCACAGCTAGCATCATTCGGTCCCGTTGTGGCAGCACTGCTAAAGCCCTAAGACCTGGCATTGGCCCATGTGCGGCGAAAATACCTGTCCCAGTCCTGGCGGTTGCCATCAGCCCCGCTGGAGTCGCAATGCACAAATCAACCTCGCCATCATGGAGTTGATACAATGCCTCAATTCCTCCAGAGCGGATACTCCAGATGCCTACTCGACTGCGTGGACCGGCCCGGTCACAGAATGCCTGTGTGAGCCAGGAGCAGATACGGTGGAAATTGGCTTGGCCCCAGTCTCCGACGAAGTGTAACGTGATAGAGCGTTCGATTGAGGGCTCTGATTTCTGTTGTGCGCCGCTAACAACCTCTGGCATAACGATCGACGTCGAAGACATTCGTAATCCAGTGAAGACACTCCTTTGCACTTGTTTTGGCACTCAATTCAATCCCTTCTGTCGTTCCTTGGGGTATATAAGCGCTGATGTGACAAGTCAGTTTGGTTCTGGTTATGTACAAGACGTACGGCAAAAGGTATCAACTGCTAGCCTACAGCTAAATACACAGGCTCGTGGACCTATGCCAGTATTAGGGAGGCTCCCCTCGTCCGATGTATCCCCGGCCTTCAAAAGCGGAACATAGGTCGGTCAAAAGCGCGGGGTTAGCGACTTCGGGCAATGCTGACCCCGAAAGGCCGAATTGGCGGGCAATGCTGACCCCCCCTAAGGCCGAATAAAGTTGACCTACAAATACAATAAATGTGGCTCAAACCAAACTAAACTTACCTCCGATTGTAAATCAAGCACGATTGATTGCAAGAACCCCACTATCTCCACCTTCTGAAACCCCACCCTTGAACAGCCAATCACCAACCACCACCGGCCCCAGTTTCGCCATCCATTATCAACATGGGCGTGGTTACAGAGTATCTGGACGCATATCCCATCGCGGACGACGCTCCGACCGAGCTCCAGCGTGACGAGGAGCTGCTCTTTGGCAAAGCTCAAGTTGGTCCAATCCGGCTTTTACAGCATGAGTTACTCGGCGCCGTCCATTTCCCTGTGGAATTCGTCCCTGCCAGATTTTCACCTCCACGACGCATCTATGAGTGTGACTATATCAGACTAGAATGGCAGCAGATGGGCAACTTCCGACAGCCCTTCTATCACCGTAATGCCGATGTCGACGAGATTTCCTACCAGATCTTTGGAGATCGAACACTTATGACCGAACATGGCACGGTCGAGATGAGACCGGGAGACTATTCACGGATCCCCGTTGGTGTTGGACATGACAACTATGGAAGAAATGAAATTCATCTGCTCTTCTATATCCCTGCCCCTGTGACGGAATGTGGACCATTTGCGAAGAAGGCGAGCCATACCATTCCCCCGTATGAGGGTTGGGAGAGCAAAGTAGTCGCCGAGGTCATGACGGAATGTTTGGGCGGACCAGAATGTGACATTGCTTCCTCCCAAGTTGATGAGACGCTACTCCTGGATCATGCAAAGGGGCTTCCCGAGGACAAGCTCATATCTGTCCTACGACCAACGGAGGCATCGAAAGGGGACATCGAATGGAAGTATAAGTCAAAGCATGTCTGGATCGGGCATACAGAATTATCGAAATCAACTGGTACTCCAAAGTATCGACGCCATCGTCGAGCCGAAGAGATCCAATGCCAGATTTCCGGTACGCGCACCGTCATCACACAGCGGGGAATTATCACTCTAGAGCCAGGAGATTTCATCAACATTCCAAACGGGGTTGCCTTCACAGACCATGTCACAGATAATAGCACCCACATTACAGTTCTCACGTTCAATAAAGCCGGAGCCAAGGGCGAAATCGTTAAGCGTGCCAAACCTGCTACCACGGAGGCTATTGCGGAAATTCGTCAAGTCTGAACATTTTAAATGATCTACATCAGTATTAGGTACATAGCACAATAAAAAAGGGCAACAAAAGTAACATACGGTCTATGACGGGCATTTTGACTGAACTTTGCATTCTGATAAACTCTGCGGCTCACCTGTCACGGTAAAGGTTGCCTCCGTTCATTGAGCAGAGTGTGCGAGACCACCTCCCGATACGAGATAATGGCGACATAATACAAGTGAACGCTTTGTGGTTCACACCTATTTGGCTATTGCATCAAAAAAGACGCTGAAATCTAAGTGTACAGTAACGGCTGTACTAGCCAGACGTGCAATCGCGTCAGGACTTATCGAGAGTGAAATAGGGGGGCGAAATGCTATACCCAAACCATATTTTATGGATATATTTTCATGTAGGGATTAGATAATAGAAGTCATCTGCGCCGGTGAGTCATTGCATAGTTTACCTTCTCTCTTGCAAGATTTTCTAATGATATCACGTTGAATACCTTTGATTAATATTTGATGTTATTGATCACAAGATTAGTAGACTATGGGGATGATGGTTCACCAATTTGAATAGTTTTTTTTGCATGAAACTATCATTTTCGCAGGGTTTGAAGCCCCAGCTATTCCAAGCACTCTATAGATGCCCCCGATCTAAGTCTCACAGATATGCAGCAAAGAATTCAAGCAAAATTTTGTAACCCCTTTCGTACTCCTCCCGGCTGCGCTCCGCCTCGAGATCTGCACGCGCTGTCATGAAACCATGTATCTGGTCGTCAAAGGTCTCAATGCGCTTCTCGACCTTTAGGTTGTCCGCAAATTTCGCGTGATCTTCAGCCGACTCATCTTTAGATGCGATGGACATGAATGGGACTACAACGTTCGTTGCGTCGTCGGGGTTCAACATGGCCGGGTGTACTTGTGCGGCGGCCTTCCAAGGCGTGCCCTCTTTGGACGTCAGGGTTGCGACCTTGCCGCCCCAGCAAAACTACGTGAGGTTGTTAGAAACACATGTGATACCGCGAGGTTGGATTAAGAATGCTGAATTTGACTTACACCGATACATCCCCATTTATCAATCTTATTGTAAGATTCATTGAGAGACTTTACGGTGTCGGGAATCTGCTTGATAGCCGTTGGAGGTCCATGGGTCTTGAGCCAATTTGGAAGGTGCACTTTCTTGCCTTCGTCGCTTGGAAACCATACTTTTTGCGCGTACTCGCCGTGTAAGAAGTCAGGTATAAACACCTTGTATTGATGGTGCTTGTCGGAAGTGGCCAGAATGTCGGCACCCTGGAGAGTTTGGCTGGCGAAGCCAAAGATATCGTAAATCAGGAGAATACCAGCTGTAGCGGTTTCCGGGCCAGTGACATCTATTAATGAGTCAATCCTTAAGCTTGTCAGTGTTCATAAGGGCTTAACCTTACAGGTCTTTAGCCCGCCAATAGTCTCATATTTGCCCAGTTGTTGATAATCTTTGGCCACAATGGGGGGAATTGAGCAGCAAGCTGCAGAGTAAGCATGTGGTGCTGCCATAATTTAGGTATGAGATTTTGGTTAGGTCCGAAATCCGAACCGTCTTGCAATCGTAGGGAAGCGAGTTGAGGATGAGATGGTTGATGAAGGAATCCGGAAGCCTGAAACAGAGCTCAATACAAAGGCATTATATTTTCAGCTAACGACGTGGAGGGCAGGGTTGGAGATAATATAGGTTAGACCCAGATCGATTATGCCGATAAAGAGGAAGCGTTCCTAGGATTCGATAGTCCACAAATCTGATATCCTCCCATACTTGGGTTGTACCCGCGTCCCGTGTATCCCCCGGCTTGCGGAACACCACTTGAACATTACGTTGCAAGAGCAAAAAGTTTGTAAATTCGTTTTGATTGGTCAGTCATGTGGAGACCTTTTAGGGGCCTTTGTGTCCCGCGGGTGAGACTCTCTACCACTGTCTGTATGCTGGATAATGTAACCTGGACCCCTCTGTTATTAACTGAATGCCGTCAATGTTGGTTGCTAACACATCAGAACTGATTAGTAGACCTATGTAGGGTAATTTTAACTCGATATGCCACCTCAGCTAGTTCAACTAAGTCTTCTATCAATTGCGACTTTATGCCACATTATATGACCTCCAAACCTTCGTCTTACGAGCATAGATATAGTCTAACGCATACACACTCGTCAATGACCGTTACTGCCCCACAGTTGGCTGCACACATTTAATGAGACACGGAGATTGATATATCGTGATACATTACGATAATCGACGATTTCACTTTCCAAGCGAAATTCGTAGTTTGATTCTTTTACCATTTCTTAATCTTTGAGGATTCACTTGATCCGTTTGAAATCACATTGAGTTTTCAATTTTTATTATCAGTCTCAGTTGAAGATATATTGAAAATAATAGTTCACATTCATCCCCTCTACAAGCTATGTCTTGGATTTTTACACGTGAGCAGTTGCTAGAGCCTCACTGTCAGTATCCTTCGTCCTATAAAACCCAAGCGCATTCAACATGGGCTTGTCATCAAAGCGATACAAATAAACCGTCTCCTTCTCATCCGCGAAGTGCTCATAAGTGTACCAAGCTGGTATACAGAAAGTGTCACTCTTCTTCCATATGATTTTCTCGCCATTGATTAGCGAGTAACCGGACCCTTCAATGATGTGGTACACAGAGGAGGCAGTTTCCTGGACCGCAGGTGAACTATTTCCGGCGTTCAAGCGCTCCGCACATCCTCCCAATGACTTGGACACTTCGCTGCCGTCACCTCTCAAGTATCTCTTAACAACGTAGTCTCCCTGTTCAGAATCGAGAGCTGCCTTCATTCTGGACCATGGAAATACGATCGGGCTTGCACTGGTGTCCACATTCTCTGCTGGATATCGACTCTCCTTGTAATGCTCCACAAAATGAACCGGGTAGTGAACGAAAGAAGGTAGATCTAAGCCGTCGAGCCAGATCATTGGTCCTGATCCATCCTTTCCGTGATCGTGCCAGTTCCATGTTGGAGTCAAAATCACATCTCCACGGGTCATGTTGATTCGGCGGCCGTGGACAGCCGTAAACCCGCCAGTGCCCTCGATGATAAATCGCATTGCAAAGGCTGTGTGACGATGTGCAGGTGCGGTCTCATTGGGCATGACGAGCTGGAGGCCAGCATAGAGGGTGTCCGTTGTATATGGCGCCACTTGAAGCTCGTCAGTAACAAATCCCTTACATAGATTCCCCCTTGTGATAAGGAGAAAATCGGACTAAAACGTGGAACAAACCTCTTTCAGGATTAACCAACATAAGCACTCTTCTCTCCGCTTGCTTCTCAGTTATCTGCTCGCCCGCTCGAAGAAGATGGGGCCTGATTTTCTCAAAGTTCCAGAGATGAGGCTTCGCGGTAGGGTTTGGGAGGGGTGGGTTCAGTTTGTTCATCTGCGCCCACAATGGCTTTGTATTCTGCTTCTCAAGGTCGCTGAGGAGAGTGTCCGTCACCCCCGCAGAATTGGAAGTGCCATTGGTCTGCATGATTGCTAGTGTTCAAATTGTGATTGATACTGACTTGGTGTGGCAGTCGATATCAGGAGTCTAGGGAAGCATTTATCTTCATCATTAGAAGGCAACCTTAGCAACTGTAGCAATACCTCATGCTGTCATTTGTCACACGCAGTTGAGTTGTGCTTGTGGGGGACAGAGCGGAGAGCAGGGGTATACCGGGGATAGATCGGATGCCCTCGGGGAGCAAGAAATTGGCGCCTCAATCAGTATTCCCCGTTGGTATGTGTGTTATGGTGCTGTGGCTCTGGGTTTACCGGAAGACTCCAGCGGCTCAACGCCACTACCGTCGAACGGGGTCGATTAAAGTACCAGATAATATGGCGGTGTCGTAAACGCATCGACGATAAAGTCGACGCTCGATCGACGCCGAGTTCAGGTAGAAATTCACGACACCACCGATACCCAACAAGACATCATAAACTGTAAGTGCAATGTCGCCAACCTTGGAAGAACAGCCACTGGTCAATGGCACCAATCATCAGCCAGCCAAGCGCATTCACATACCCCTGAATGCCCCAAAACATCCAACTCGATCACTGCAGTTCCTGGACGAATTGAACCAACCGGTCAAAGTGACCGCCCCACTGGAAGCCAAAGTCAAACTTAAGATAATCGTTGTGGGTGCAGGCCTAGGGGGGTTGGCGTGCGCAATTGCATTGGCTCGACGAGGACACCAAGTTGCAGTCTACGAACAAACAGTAGTACTTGGAGAAGTGTTCTCACCTTATTTGGCGTATTGAGTAATGAGCTGATAAAATCCAGGTTGGAGCAGGAATACAAATACCATCCAATTCCGCCCGCCTGCTAAATTCCTGGGGCGTGGGAACTTTCCTCGAACCTCACGTTGTAGAACCGAATGGGATGACATTTAGACGATGGGAGGATGGGGCCGCAATAGGGTATACGAAATTGGTACCTGACTTCCGAAAGAACTTCAAAGCCCCGTACTATGTCGTGCATCGCGCACACTTCCACGATGCTCTCTATCAGAGAGCATTGGAGCTTGGCGTTGAAGTAAGACTGGCAAGTCGGGTTGAAAATTATGATTTGAGCACCCCCAGTCTCACACTTCGGTCTGGCGAGGTAATCTTTGCAGATCTGATCGTTGCTGCTGATGGTACGTTGATGTTATGTGTGCGCTACTACGCATTTTGTTGACAAGTAATAGGAGTCAAATCGGCAGCAAGGAAGTTAGTTCTTGAAGGTGAGGATAAACCACCACAGCCGACAGGCTTTGCCGCCTACAGAGCGACTGTCGATGTTGAAAAGATGAGGTCGGATCCGGATATCTCGTGGCTACTTGAAAAGCCATCTTTGAACATATGGATTGGAGAGGACCGACATGTCATGTCGTATACTATTGCTGCAGGAAAGTCATTCAACATGGTCCTTTCACATGTAGACCTCACGAATCCCTCAACTTGGAAGCCAGAAACCGCTGTTGGCGACATGAGAAAAGAGTTCTCGGGATGGGACCCAAGGCTAGTCAAGATCATCAACTTGGTTGAAAGCACTCTCAAGTGGCCGCTGATGATGGGCACTGACCTGAAGACCTGGATCGCACCGGGCAAGAAAGTTCTGATTGTGGGCGATGCTGCACACCCAATGGTACCATACATGTCGCAGGGCGCAGCGATGGCTGTTGAAGACGGCGGCGCTCTTGCTACTGTCTTGTCACTTATCAGCGATCCTGAGGAAATTCCTCGTGCCCTTGAAGTCTTCGAGGCAGAGCGTATGAAGCGTTCTGTCCAGATGCAACAAGCCAGCTTATTGAATGGAAAGTTGTGGCACTTTCCAGATGGACCTGAGCAGCGGCTTAGGGATGAATCTATGAAACCAGAGGTCGAAGGCAGAAGTTTCAGCTGGAGCGCGAACCAGTGGAGTGACCCTGTAACGCAGTGGTGGGCATATGGCTACGATGCGGAAGAGGCGGTAGAGGCAGCCTGGAATGACAGAAATGTTAGTAAGAATACATAGAGAACCCTAAACACAGTCAAAGCATATTTATCTGGAGGTTTCATCTTCGGAGTGTGATCCTTGTAAAGCTACGAATGTTTTTGCGAGTGATTGGAGTATTGAGCACTGCCCATCTATAATCATTGTATTGAGCAGACCGGCAGGCCACCAGACCAACCCCTCTAGTAATCCTTATTTTAAAGCCAACTCTACATATGGCCCCATAGGAGTTTATGACTGAAATATAATCCATGGTCTGCTATTGCGGACTCCGCCAGACTATCTATGGCACTGAAGAGACGATTTTTATACTCCTGCAAAGGGATCCAATTTTAATTGCGCTTGGTGCTGGAGATGTAGGGTCGTTTGAAATGGAGAATGAGAGAATGGTACATCTATAGAATGTGGAGACACTGGTCATGTGCTCAAGGTGTATTGGTTTCTTAACCTCAAATCGTAGTGGCTTATTCGCGTCCACGTTAAGATAAGACGTGGCAACTCTTTTGTATTCTTAATCATGGTGATATAGACAATGATACTTATTATCACGCGAACTTAACACCATTCTTCAGCGTACCAATTTCAGATATTTCGACTTCCATCACGGTTCCAGGAACAAGATATTTAGGGGGATTAAGACCTGCCCCAACCCCTCCTGGAGTTCCCGTCATAATCACGCTGCCTTTCTCCAGCGTTGTCCCAGAACTCAAGTACGAGATCAAATATGGAACGCCAAAGAGCAAATCTCCTACACTTTCGTCCTGCCTCACTCCTCCGTCAACAATGGTTTTCAGGTGGAGCTTGGCAGGATCTTTGATCAAATCTGCGTTCACCAAAACGGGACCCAGTGGAGCGAATGTGTCGAATCCTTTACTGAACCCCCATTGAGGGATGCGACCAGCAAATGCAGGATCTCTTTGCAATTTTCTGGAGGAGATGTCGTTTCCACACGTGTATGCTCCAACATACGACAGTGCATCCGCTTCAGAGACATCTTTACAATCGCGGCCGAGTACGAGGCACTGAGAACACAGTCAGATAAGTGACGCTGGGAGCATCTTGAGGTAAGAGAACAAAGACATACCAGTTCACCCTCATAGTCTGCTTGGTCGTCTTGGGCAATTTTAGGAATAATCACATCTTCGTTGTGGCCAATGATAGAGGGCACTGGTTTAAAAAAGATGAACGGGAATGGAGGTGGCGAGCGGCCAGCTTCCTTGACTGTATCTGTTAGTATTGCCTCGGTCGAATCTTGGTGTTTCTAGCTTACTATGTTTTGCATAATTCAGTCCAACACATCTAAGGATCGGGACATCTTCTTGAGCCAGAGGTCCGAGCAATTCTTTCACAGTGACTACTTCGTCGGTCACTTTGGTGGACCCAGTCGTATCGTAAATATCTTTACCAGTGATAACTTTCGCCTGAAGCTTAGTCTCAGCTGTTGTCTTGCCAATATCAAAGTCAGCTGATGGCAATATTGGCTCTCCCCGGAGCACACGCCCATCAGTGGCTACAAAACGGATCAAGCGCTTCCAGACAACCATTGCGAATGTTTTTATTTCATTGAAAGTCCTGAGCGTCTTTTTTTAATGATGTGGTATTATGATGCAGCGCGGGCTTACGTACTGGTGTATTGCCGGGTGTCCCCGGCCTCCGGGGAGTCGTAGGAACTACAGGTTGGCGTCAACGCAACAACTTAGGCAGCCCCACAACAGAATTTCAATTGCCCCATTGTTAGGCTAACTTAGAATCATAATCTATGCTCAACACCCCCTGCACCTAGCACTCATTCACGTATCTCCTGGGGATAGAGGGGTCGCTCACTTAAGAACCTTTACTGCGAGCTGCGAGCTGCTAGCTGAGGATTTAAAAGTGGGATGTATATAGTCAACCGTACTCAGCCTGACTTCTACAGAGACGCAGCTGCTACAATGTCATGCATTAAAGTGCTAAAAACTTGCACCGAGGTGTTTCTGGTTATTTCTCAAGAGGCTGATGTAGGGCTAGTGATGATAGGTCCTCAAAACTAGGCAGGCTGGCTGATGAAAGAACCGATGCTTTAAGATATGTTATTTGTAGGCAACTGCCACCTGTACAGCTAGTATAGAACCACTATATACGCCTTTGATTTATTAATATATATTCTGGATAGCTCTAAGACGAGATAACCTCTATAATTTGTAACAAGGACACACAAATGTGGCGTCTGAGGTGTATATTGTCTCAATATAAAGTAATTTGCACTATCCATGTACACAGTAACTCAAATTGGGAGTTTAACTACAGCCCGTCCGCTAATCCCGTTGATTCTCAACTTCTCCAACACTTCATCGAGCTCTTGGAAGTCAAAGACATCTACAATAGCTTTTATCTTCCCTTCAGAAGCCATTTCCAACAAACTTTTCATCTCTTGCTCAGTCCCGACAGAGGAACCAAAGACGCTAATACCTCGCACGATCATCATGAATGGACTGATGGGTAGCTCCTCCATCGCGAGTCCAACACAAACTAAAACGCCTGTATTGCGAAGTTGAGATATTGCTTGCGCGTATCCAACCTGGTTTCCAGCCAAACAAATTGCGCCGTGGACTCCATAGCCGTTGGTCAACTCCTTTACTGTTTTTTCAACGTCATCTACTTTAAAATCGAGAAAGCGCGTGGCACCAAGCTCCAGGCACAATTTGCGCTTAGACTCGCCAGTATCAACAGCAATAACTTTAAAACCTAGTGCATGGGCAATTTGTACGCCACTTTTTGAGTTTTTAAGTCAGCTCCGATTCTTGGTATCACATGCTCGAGCTTACAGATGTCCAAGGCCGCCGCCGGCTCCTGGCAAGAGCAGCCACTCGCCAGGCTTCAAACGCAGTTTTAGGATGGCAGAGTAAATAGTAATGCCAGCTATTGACTGGTGAGTTTGATATCATAGTAACAACGAGTATGACTTACCACACAGCAGAGGGGCAGCAAGCTCAGAGCTGATACCATCAGGAATAAAAGTCAATGGTTTAACCTTGGAACAAATGTATTCTACTGGAAGTGAGTGTTGTTCTTCATAAAAACACAAAGTGAAGGGTACTTACGTTGAAATGTTCCTGAAACGTTCTATTATATGATAAGTAGCCGCTTTTGCTATAGACTTGAAAAGCTTTGGTGCTTACCCTGCCGGGATTCTTTTGATTTGGACAGTATGTTACATCTTTGGAACATATCTCGCAGTCATTGCAGTACTCGTAAAGCCACCTATAACATGGTTAGTTGTATATGAAATTAAATTGCATCGAAAATGCGTACTTGATTCCCACTCGTTTGCCAACGAGGCCCTGAGAAACATTTGAGCCAGCTACAACAGTTAAATCGGTAACATTGACGGTGTAAAGTCATTTAGAGGTAGGTTAAATGCGCAAAATGCACTGAGACTTACCCTTCATAATGTGTCCAATGCCTTCATGGCCGGCAATGTTGACTTGCATTGGTGTCTTGCCCGTAATGCTGTACAGGTCTGAATGGCTAACAGAATTGTCAACATCTCTAGTCATTGTGTACCATTGCCACACGGTACCAATTAGTTTTGAAAGACTCACCAGACACCTGTACAGTCCAACTTAATGAGAACCTCTTCTGCTGATGGGCTAGGAATTGGAAGGTCATCGCGAATCACGACACGAGCATCTGGGCCAGGTATTTCTACCCATGCTCCTATCTGATGTTTTGTACCTGCAGTCATACTTGATTGCTAAGATTACGCGATTGAAGAAGACAGAACACTTTGCATCCGAATCATCAAAGATGAGGTGTAGTTGTGTTCATAACTTAGTCGATTTGCAAGTAGTCAATGGCCGCGTGTATATCGGGATGCTAGCAACAATCCGAAGTGCAGTCTTAGCGATTTGCGACCACCCAAAGGTACCGCAGCCTTAACAATATGAATGAATGTATGTACGATTAATTTGCAAACATATAATAACAGGTCATCTGCTTTCATAATATTTTTTTTCTCCCTCATTGGGACTTCCGAATGTACTACCAGGAAAATGGGTTCTGAATCGCAAATAAGGGTACCTTTGATCATTGACGGAGTTGACGTCTTCCTTCCAGACCAGAAACTTACTTTTATACCACAAAGCTCCGGCTCTGATGGAGCCTCTGGATGTCAGACTAGTGCTCAAGGCGCTGATATTGCAAGTTGCCATGCTGCAGTAGAATCCAGCGCTAGAGTCTTCAAGTTATGGAGTCGAACATCTACAACCCACCGACGACGGCTGTTGCTCGGCTTGGCGAATTTATTGAAATCGAAGGAGGAAGAAATCCGAACAATAATGGAAGAGGAGATCCACGCTACATCTTTGTGGTCACATATCAATTTCGAGGACAGTATTCTCATGATCGAAGAAGCAGCATCGCTCACCACCTCTCCAATTCTCTCCGGAACCTTACCAGCCTCTCAAAATCCAGAGTCGCAGGTTCTGATTCTTACAGAACCATTGGGCGTCATACTTGGAATTGCTCCCTGGAATTCCCCTCTCATACTTGGTTTCCGCAGCGTCCTTCCGGCCATTGCAGCCGGAAATACAGCAATTCTTAAGGGTAGCGAATTGTCACCACGTGTTCATTACTTCGTCGCAGCATTGTTTCGTGAAGCTGGTTTCCCACCTGGTGTCTGCAACTTCCTTCTCCACCGAGCAGAGGATGCAGTCCAAGTATTTGATACGATCATCGAGAGACCGGAAATCCGAAAATGTAATTTCACTGGAAGTACTGCAGTCGGAAGATCTATTGCAAGCAAAGCATCAAGGGCATTGAAGCCGTGCTTGTTAGAGCTGGGAGGTAAAAACTTTGCTATTGTTTTAGAAGATGCAGACCTTAAAAAGGCTGCAAACATGGTTGCAGAAGGCGCCTTCTTAAATGTAAGAAACATACACATAAGATTAAATTATTGTCTAAAGCTTACATGACCTTCACAGAACGGGCAAATCTGTATGTCAACGGATACCTGCTTGATTGCCACTCGGGTGTTTTCCAAGTTCCGGGAAGCTCTGATCTCTCACCTTCGAAAGCCGGGTTCCACGTCACAAATGACAAACTTAATAACAACGACGGCCTCTTCTCGCATTGCGCATCTGATGACTGACGCAGCTTCCAAGGGTGCAACACTTTATACAGCAGTACTCGAAGAGGATGCCAAAAACGAAAACCCGAAGCACAGGGCCAATATGCCGACCGTGCTTGAAGGTGTGACTCCTGAGATGGACATATATTCCCAGGAGAGTTTCGGGCCGTTGTTGTCAATAATTCCTATTGAGACAACAGATGAAGCTGTTGCTATTGTCAACGAATGCAAGTATGGTCTCTCGGCTGCAGTTCACTCAAGGGATCACTATAGAGCACTGTCACTGGCCAAGGAATTACAGGTTGGGGCTGTACACATCAACGGGGCAACGGTGCATGATGAGAGCACACTCCCACATGGAGGTTATGGGGACAGCGGTTGGGGTAGGTTTGGAGCCGGGTGGGGTTTAGCCGAATTCGTACAGACGAAGACAGTAGTGGTGAACAAATAAGAGGATTGTTGAGGGATGAGTTTTAAGAACCAAGTGATCATCAAAAAGCCAGGAAGCCAAAGTGGCGCGTTGGAAACGTCTCTGTCTCTGAATCTAAGGGGACCGTGCGGGTCTGGCCATCGCGTCGCCACTTTCTTTAGAGTGAATTTCCACCCTATCATATGTGGAGCGGCGGGGCAACTGGCGCCAAACAGCAGTCGCTTAAAATGCTTCGTAATTCCGTTATATACGCGGCCCATCCCCGCAAACTGCTAGCACCACATTAATTCATTTCCGCTCGATATCTATGCTCTCTTCTTCTCCCCGGATTTTCATCTGATTGTACCAGCACAGTTTCATCCCCACCAAACCGGATGTTGATACCGGCACTTTAACCGTATGCCTGTGTCGTGGACAGAATCTGAGGGTGCTGGGACAGAGACATTAGGGCCTAAACGGCGACGGATTTCCCTCGCCTGCAGTGCATGTAGAGCTAGGAAGTCACGTGTAAGTCCACAAGCTTCTCTTTTGATACTTTTGATACACTTGCATGTCATCTGTTCAATGGGTTCATGTTCAGTATATGCATGTGTCCTGGATGTCGTGCCCCGCTTTTCATATGAGAGACAAACTTGCAAAACCCTTTATCACTTTATACCATCCATCCGCTCGTTAGGCACGAAGCAACATGACCCTTTCCTAAGCTTTTGTGACTGACGTGAATTAGTGCGATGGAGCGAGGCCAAAGTGTTCGGCATGCAACGAGCTGAGCTTCGATTGCGTGTACATTCAATCAGCATCGAGTTCAAATGTAATTGTTGGAAAGGAATACCTTACTAGCCTTGAAGAACGGCTGAAAGTTGCGGAGGTGAACATACTATCTCTCCAAACATCTCAGTCTCGACATCAGCAGCATTTACGCTTCGAAGACGTTGACGAATCTGCGCCGAACGATGCCCATGGTGGAAATACAAATAGGGAATTATTACCTCCTACCAATAATATCCGAACTGCTGATGATGGGTCGGAGGCTCCTCATGTCGTCACCCTGGAGGATGAAATCGATGAGCTGGGGACTGTCATTTTCAGCGTTGAAGAGGATTGTGGTTTTTTTGGTAAGTACTATCGGACTTCAAATTTAACTCTTCTCACCGGATTTAGGACCCTCATCAAATATTGCCCTCAACCGTCACGTTTCTCGTGCTGTCTTAAGGCTTTCCCAGACCCACCGAACCTTCTCCAATATCACTGATAACGAAAGTCAAAGACTGCATGCGGAGATAGGAGTCATGAGCGCTTCGAGGCCATCATCCCCATCCGGCCCTCGCTCACTTAGACTAGCAAACAGTAGTGGAGACGAAACCGCCGTCAACATATACAGTCTTCCAACCGAAGAGCGAACTTGTGAGCTTATTTCTCGCTATTTCAGCGATACCGGACTTCTGTTTCCCTATATCCACGAAGAGACCTTTTGGGAATCGTACTACGAAATGAAAAGCAGCAATTTCACACGAACGAGAAGATCGTGGCTGGGCTTGCTTAACATTATTATGGCATTGGCGACCAGTACAACCATTGACACAGGCTCTGGTGCGGAAGAGAGGCTTCGGGAGTCTGATATTTACTACCAAAGAGCAATGGGATTATGTGAAAAGCAGATGATGCGCGGTACTAGTTTTGAAATTGGTTAGTAGATCAAAATTTCTTTCTTGTCTAATTGCTGACTTCATGGTTAGTACAATTTCTTCTCGTTATGGGCCAATACCTTCAAGGTACTCAAAGATCGGTAGAAACCTGGTCAATTCATGGCCTTGCTGTCAAAGCTGCTATACAGCTTGGCCTACATTGCTCTAAAGTATCGGGACATCTCTCTCCACTGATACAGGAGTATAGAAAGCGAACATGGTATGGGTGTGTAATACTTGACCGCACACTTAGCATGACCTTCGGAAGGCCATCAGCAATCCCAGACGACTATGTAGTGCTCGACCTCCCGTGCAATGTTGAGATGAACAATCCATCTGGTGTGATGGCCCCAAGAACAGAGGCTAGCTTGGGCTTTTTCAATGCGACTATGTTAGAAACCTATAAGTGTTCCATCTTTATTGTTCAACATTACTAACACCTCTTAGCACACTATACAAGATAATGTGGAACGTGATACAAACGGCTTACGGCGGCAACCTCGGTTCCGAGAGTAATGTTGGTGTCGTCGAGAGGATCACTCGTATCTTTCCCGTAGAACAGCAGCTCGTGGACTGGAAACGACGTCTTCCGCCGACGCTGGCTTTACAGCAAGCAGCTAACGTCGCTCCCTCCCCAGCTCTGATGATCGATTCGCAGGATTTCTTCCTGGAAAAATTTCGTGTTATTCTCACACTTCGGCACCATAACCTACGAGTTCTTCTTCACCGTCCTATTCTCGTCAGCTTTCTTGACCTGGCGGGAAATAACTCGCTGCAGGACGACCCGGAAAGCTCTAGATATCTGGAACAGGTTGGCGGTAACAGCGTCCAGTACGTAATCCAAACTTTTTTTTCTACTTGCCTAAAGTTTAAACCACGAGAGGGGAAGACTAATATGACTTTCAACCGCAGAATATGTGTCCAATCATCCATTGAGATTATATCACTCATTAGCACAATTGTAACCTCTACAGGCCTACGCCGAACCTGGCTGGGCGCCTGGTGGTTCACCTTATACTACACCTTTAATGCTGCTCTCGTACTCTTCGCAACCCTGCTTGTTGTTCAAAGCCAGCACTCCGGTTCAACGGGTGGGTTTCCGCTACTGATATCACCAGCTGAGATGCAGCGTGCCATGTTGGAAGCGAGCGCCGTCCTCCGACGTCTCGACACAGAGAACCGAACGATTAAGAGGTGTGCTAAGTATGTTGAAAGGTTGATTGAGGTACTGAGAACACTGGGTATGGATAACCTTTTCTCCAGCCTCCTTTAGATTTTTCAATTTGCTCCTTACGTAGCTGTGTTCATTTTCTCCCCCTTTTCGCTAACATGTCTACCTTTGCAGCAGCAACATCGGACTCATTCATGCCTCTCCCGCTCGATCTAGACCCTTTCTCTAGTGAAGAATTTCACTTTGGCAAGAATGGCAACGAAATGTTTGCAGGTCTTTCTGGTCCTAGCGCTTCTAACACGTCGCCCTTGGGTATGGAGCTTGGAGAATTTATTCTGGAAGAGGATCTAGAGTTTATGAATCAGCTGTTTAATTTGGGTGCGACAACAGGAAATACACCAGGGTCGGTATCAAGGGCGGCACCACAAGGAGCGGCACCAGGGCTTGATCCAAAGCCGGCTGCTCCAAGCCCTACTATAAATGGTGAATAATTCTGGGGCTGCATATTATTGTTGAATGGTATCGACCCCAATATCGTTTTAGCCCCGACCTGATTCGTTCGTTCACCCGACCCGAACCAAAGCCCCTACCCCTACCCAGTCCCTGTCTTTCACCTTACCTTATACTACCAGTGCAAGGGTTATCACCGGCAGTGATAGGCAACCGATCTTCCACCTTCTTGCCCCTGAGCTTGATCGGATATGAACCCCTGACAGTACGCCCTCGTCCCAAACACCATTGCCGGCCACCTGTAGAGCGAGAGACATCAAGAGGAGGTTATATTACCTGGCAGGAACACGCAGGAGAACTCCGCACTCTTCGCTTGGTATTTGGCGCAGCGGAAGTAGTAGCGACGCGCTAAGTCAAGGGGGGGAGGGGAGGCCGAACGACGGCGGCAGGCCTGACGACTACTAGAACCCTCGCCATCGTCATCCTTATCCTCCCCTAACGCGCAGCCAAGCTTGCGCTAGAAAGGAGGCAGGCGCGGTTGAACTCGTCTCTGCTCACCCTCGCTTCACCCTTGAGGCAACAAGGGGCTTAGATTCCACGCTATGCCTACTGGCACGATTGAGAGTATTAAGGCACTGAGTTACAAGCTTATGTATGGCAGAGCGGACAGGATGCCCAATTCTCTTGAGTCTATGGTCGTATGTGGGAGTTTGCAAAGTATTGGGATGAAGTACTGCAGAACTGTTGTACCCATTCGATGCCTCAAACTTCAAGATATGAGGATCGTAATAATCTAGCTAGATGTTGCATTTAGTCGGCTGCCAATGTTGCTTTTCCGCCTACAGTTTAGATTCTATAAGTTTGCCACGATGCACTGGCGGACCTTGTCCAACATTCCCGCTCAGAAATGTAAGACTCGATGTGGGAACAGCATACGTGGCTGTCTCAGTTTTTAGTACTACTTTTCTTCGTGTGGCCTATTGGGGAGTATGCATAGACCCCTTTCTGCCCGTTGTGCCCAAAGCAAGTCCTCACCACAACTCAATCTACCCCAGATCTTGCTTACAAGCCCATTCTCCAAATCAAGATGTTCGTTTCCCAGCTACTTCCTCTCGCACTTGCCACCTTGGCAGTGGCCCAACCTAGTGATTGATGGGCATCGTCCATAAGTCAACGCTATTTGCAAGCCGTGTAGAATTAGGTGGACCGTTCCTGTTATGTGCATTAGCATGCATGGTCTTGAGGAAGGTCATTTGGAGATTCGAGAGCGTACAGTAACGCGACGATGTTGACACAGACGTTGCTAGGAGGAACAATCGTATAGCTAGTGCCGTGATAGTTCTCTTTGCTATAGAATATAGCCTTTACAAGTCGTAATTAGCAATATGCCCTCTTGGTGTGACTGTGGGCTATATAAGTGAGTCTCTTTCAAAGTTTTGTATCCCCTATGCTATTGCAAAAGGGACCTAACACACTGCAAAAGAACCAGATTTGCGGAGGCAACTACCCGAATTATATTGACCACGGCGTACCTGACCTCATTGGTGGGGTTGTGGGGGTCCAATGCATATTCTAGTAGGGAACAAGCTGGATAGAGTGCGAGGCTCTGCACTCGGGGATCGCAGCCCTCGACTTGAACGATGGATATCACAATTGTAGGCGTGACTTAGTGTGATTATTGAATTAAGCTCCTATAGAGAGAGAATCCTTACACACCATGACCGCTATCTAATCCGTAGAAAAAATTCAAACCCTCATCATCAAGGTTTGGCCACTGGTACAGTGGCACCCCCTCCCCTGTGTTGCTCATCAACGCGCACCATGCGTCATATCCATTCATTACCGAGGCTGCCTCGCCATCCGCCAGACTAGGAAGAAACGCCGTGTTATCGTCGTAGAATTGGGTCCCCTCCTCTTGCAAGTGCGGCCAGCAGAGCTTCAGGCTGATTTCTCGACATTTAGAACTGTTGGGGCTTAGTTCTGACATGGCGTCCATAACAGCCAACGAAGCTCGGATTTGGGAGCGCCAGTCAGGGGCTAGTGGATGCTGTGGGTTGTGTCTTAAGCAGTGGAGGGGGACCAAAGTGGCGTGGAATAAGAAGTACCTGTGCACGTGTGTTAGCTTGCGTCGAGCGTCGGTTTACCTGGATATTATGATAACTTACAAGACATACCACGCCGCGAGTCTGAAGTGAGACCGAGACGTCCAATACTCTTCAACGGACAAGATGGTCTCCTTTGCTGCGTCAAGGCATCTGAAAACGGCTACACTTTCAGTGCTTGATGAGGCCTGCTGATCGTAGGGTGACGAGCTTAGGGCCCATCTAACCAGGAATGGGCGATACATAACAATTCTGAGATTTCGGTACCGCCACTTCGTAATTCCAACGCCGAGCGCGTGTTTTGATCCCGCCGGAGGAAAGGCTGAGTAGTAATGTGGCCACTGTGCAAGCCAGGCGCCAATGTTTTCATCGTCTAGGGTGATCAGTTCCGCAGCCGTTGGGAAAGATCCGGTAATAAGGCGATTGTAGATGCCCATCGTCCTGAGATGGTACGATGATTGGATACGAAGGTACGTATATAAAGTCAGGCCGTCGACCTCTGGAGGATATGGTGCTGAGTCCGAAACCAGATCCTACGAGGCATTAGTGTTAGACCATTAAGAACTCGGGAACTTTCACTGACCTCCTCATGTATGCTCTTCGGGAGGGCCGTCTCAACACCAGCCTGAGGCCAGTTCAGGGGCCGGCCATAGGTTATGGTGGCACCAACGTCAAGAACACACAGAGTCCACCATACCCTGCGCCGAATTTCCATTTGCAGTGGGGGGAGATTTCCCTGTTCAAATTCCTTATGAAGACCCAGCCCGATGCCCAAGCGAAGGGCTACTCCGCCGTAGTTGTAGCCCGTGTTCGGCTTGTTCCTTTTTTGCAGATAGGTAGCTGATAGGCCGAATGCCTGGACAAGAGTTAGGTTCCCAACCTCGAGATTGTCAGCGAACAAGCTTTTCTGTGCCGCTTGGAAGATGGGCAGGTCCGTGGCATCGGAGCAGTTGCTACTGGCAAACGAACCAAGCGCGGCAAGGATATTGGCGAGGGTGTTCCAATTCTCCTTATCAGGACGAGGTAGGGTGCCTGCATACTGCGCCCGGAAAGTCGGCTCGTGGACGATTGGGAAGGTAGGATGATAAAACGTGAAGAAGGCGTCGATGAGATTTCCAACTACCACTCGGGTCAATATGGATTGGGAGCGATACCATTGGGTTTGGTCCGTCTGCTGCTGGAATAGGGACTCGAAATGCTGCGGTGTAACTCCAGTCTCAGCCCCTTCTCCATCCCTACGGGCTGATAGGATCTGGCGCAGGAGAGCAGCCCCAGAAACAGCACCCAGGTAACCTCTATGGTCACCCACGGACAGCGAAGCCATGCCATCCATGATGGCTTGTGGAGACTCGCTGTCCCCAGCATCCATAGTGGGTCCATATGCGGACTCATTCCACTCGAAGTTGTCAGCCAGGGACGGGGCAAGCTCATAAGATCCGACCGAGTGTCCAGCTCCAGAGATTGGTTCTGCCCCCAGTTCGATACCGGGCACCAGCTGTGCGGTCCCGGCTAAAAGTGACGACGAAGTCGCTGCACTTAGTCCGGAGAGATGGGCTTCAGGTGCGGAGATATGGTAGTGGGACGACGGCGTCGTAGAACTGCTGCTGGCGTACGGAGGTACGCTGACTCGGGCTGGCCCTACAGCAGCTGCTCCGTCCATCATCTCTGCAAGCTGCGCCTCCGTAAAGTGGCTCCTTAAGAGGGCTTCTGCCTTTTCAAGTCGCTCCTCCAGGATCGTGAGTTGCCTGCAATCATCCATGTCAGCAACCGGAGCTTTAGGTGCTGAAGCCGGCAACACATGTCGCCAGAAGGCTTGCCTACTTTCTTGTCAAGCGGGTTTTACTATGCTTGTCGTATAGACAATGGCGTCTATACTTCTGGCACACTGCGCAGACAGGCATGGTGCCGTCGCACTCGACTCTCCGCCGACGACATTCTCGACACGAAGTTGGCACCTCCGCCGCTACGCTTGCTCGTGAAGGAGAGAATGTAGGAAGTTTGCTGTCCATAGTTTAGTTTCGACATGAAGAGTCTTGTTAGTGGGCTCCTTTTGTCATGTGTTGTGTTGAATTTTCATAACTCGTTCCATGTACGGATCTTAATATGTCCCCGCATCCCCAATATTGACCCCACAACATTTGGGGAGGTGGAGCAAATCAGGTGTGTGCAGGGCTTCGAATGTGGCTTATCGGAAAAGGTGCGCCACTTAACGTAAGTGGCGTAGTCAACACCGCTTATCCACATTAGGTCTAGGTCTTTGCACTAGTTGCACTTGTTTAGGTTACATGCATGCGCCTCATTTACATCAGGCGACACAGAAACTTATATGGTGTTTTAAAAACATATATTTACAATTTTTGCATTTCATACTATTGTGCTTACTCTAAAGTCTAGGTGTGTAACCTAAGGACGAGCATTGGCGTATAATATACTTGACGGCTATAGCGTCCGCGGGTATCATCGGTGTTGATGTTCTTAAACAATTTAACTCCACCAGGCCATGGTATTGCCGAGCAACCCATTCTACTCTTATACTAGGTATCTGAACCCCTTCTGCATCCTCATCGATTCGTCAGCCTGGTTCATCACCTCCTCGGCACGGTCAGGCTCGGTATCCAAGGCTCTCTGCTGCTCCTCGAGCTTTTTGTTGAGGTTGGAAAGCACTATACGGAAGATTAGGCAGCCGACGATGGTGGCGCCAAACATGGCCGTCACGATACCGTAGCTCTTGCGATACCCATTCGCCTTGAGATTCCAGACGTATGAGCCGGCAACATTACCAAGCTGGCTAAATGCGTTGATCATTGCAATTGCGACGGCGCGCTTAGCAGGTGGGCGCGGGAACGATGAACTGATCCAAGAGTACAGAACAATGAACCTACTCCTCGTTAGTACTTCGTATACAATTTCTGGTTTCCACGAAAGGGGAAAAGGGGGGGGTTTGTGGCAGATCTAAAGATTGAGCCAGTGTTGTTGTGAATGGTAAGGACTAACCCAGCGTAAGAAGATGCTTGTAAGAAGAGAGCAACATATCGAGCACCGACATTCAATGTGCTCATGCTAATCACGAAACCAACTAGGCCAACACAGATCGGTCCGACAATGTGCCAGAACTAGACGAGGCTGTTAGTTACCCATAAGTATATCTTTGTGGTATAATTATGGACAAACCTTCTCTTGATGCCGATCAGAGCTCCACGCAACGATCAGAGAGAAAATGCAGGAAAACACCCATGGTGGCGCACTCATGAGCAGAGTTGGCACATAGCCGAAGCCGAGTGTTTGGGTAAGAGTAGGCTGCAACATGAGTTAGAACCTTGAGGTACTAGAGGCGAGTGACAAGGAGATCTTACGAAGAAAGCGTTGAAGGAAAGGCCAACAACGTAGGCGGTTAAAGTCAGCATCAGAATGTACATCTTGGTATCTTTCAAAGCCATGAGTAGTCCATCGAAAGCCCCTTGGTCCTCGGAATCTGTGTCAGACTCGCCTACATCCTCGGTCATCCGCAGCTGGGCTAGTTCGAGCTCCTCCTTCGTGAAGCCGCGCGTGTTGTGGGGCAGGTCAGGGAGAATAAAGGAAGCAGAAAGCGCGATACCCATCGTGATGGCTCCCTCAACTAAAAAAGATAAAATGGTTAGCGATTCGTCTAGCAACGACTAAATCAAGGTGGCAATGAACTTACTCCAGAAGAGCCAACGCCATGCAGCGTGACCCAGCACTCCTTGCATGTTGGAGAGAACTCCAGCCCCGATAAGGGCCGAAAAGGCATTCGAGATAAGATTGCCACAGAAAAGGATGGCATTCCGAGTCGTCAGCTCTCGGCGGGTATACCACTTCGACAAGATAAGCAAAGCTCCCGGAAGGAAGGCAGCCTCAATGAAGCCGAGGAAGAAACGGATCAACACCATGCCGGTAAAGTTGGTCACCACACCCGACAGGGTTGATACAAGGCCCCAGACAACCATTACTGCGGAGATGTAGAGCGAGGGGCGCTGAATCCGGTTGATGATCATGTTGGAGGGGACCTGCATGAGAATGTACCCAACGTAGAGGATACTGAGGCAGGTTGAGTATTGGTTGTTATCCAGTTGCAGATCATCCTGAAGACCCTTCAGTCGCGCAGCAGCAATGTTGTTGCGATCAAGGTAGTTCATAATGTAAATGAGGACGAAGAGCGCGCAGCGAGAATCGAGTTTCCGCTTCAGGCTCTTCTCAATTCGCGCGCGATATTCTGGGTCGGCGAGCGAGGACATTCCGACAGCATTCTCTTGGGGCATCGTCTTCTCGAAGTTTTCGATTGCCTCAGAACTAGGCTTGTCGACCTGGGCCGCATGTGCGCCCTCTTTGGAGAATTCCTCTGCCATTTTGGCGTTTCTCAGTTAGGCCGGCAGCTTAAGAGAGGCAACAAGGAGTGATTGCAGTGAAAGTTCAACAGAAAACCATTTAACAGAAACTCTCTGGAGACCCCGCGAATCTGGGGTATGGGGTAATGATAGTTATAGTTTTTTGTACATCACGTAGCAACTTATTTGCCGGTGACCTTCCGTGAATTTCGACCCAAAATCTCAACGGAGGCTCAACTAAGTGGCTCCAGGGTCCATCCCGCCTTGCTAGTTATAGTCTAGCGCGTAAAAATGCCGTGTGGGTAGGTTGACTGTCCGCCACCTATCAGCGTGCTCGATCGTGCAGAAACAGGACCAAGACGAAAGTGCGAGCTTAATATGACGTTTCTTTCCAGGGGCTTGCAGCCACTGTGGGACCAAAAGGACCACTAAGTCGGATCACCAGGTGGCAAGTTGAGTCTCGGCCAAATTGTCTCCAACATCTGAAAATATTTCACCGACATCCCCACGATCGAACATGCGACGGAGTCGTGTACTCCATGGAATGCCCCCGTATTAAAGTAGACAGTCGACCTTACACGTGGGGTAAAATGAGGAGGAGGGAGTGCGCTATTACGGCCGTGTTGCCGTTTGGCGGGGACGGATACCACGCAGTCGGGACAGGGCGGAAACGTTGAGCGCATTTGCAGGGAGATTCTCGGCATAGGATTACGGGTGGCTCGGAGGATGTAATGCTTGGTCTGTCAGTTCGGTGAGGCAGGTGGTTAAGAACTTCCCGGAGAAGCTAAAGGGTCTAGATGCATCGAAGCTTTGGGCTGGCTGGGCGCCATGGGTTGGGTTCGGGGGTAGCGAGGGGTTTCTATGAAGAGTATAATCTGGTACATAGTATCCTATTTAGGATTTATCTACCAATATTGCTAACTACTACGATGTTGTAGACTTTAGACTTGGTAGTCTGGCTCTTCCCTGGCATCTTTCCTTCTCTTGGTTAAGTCGATGGACCGTGTCGTTGCTTTCAAGGCTTTCGGCATCGGCAGCGGAATGGTCGGCGTCGGTCTTCTTATTGTCACAACTAACCCGTGGGCCTCTTATAAAATATTTCCTATGGACGAATGTACCATAGCTAGTGTGCTTCGCAGCAATCTTATAGCTACGAATGATTTGAATGAAGCTCCTAAGGTGTCTGTTCGAAACGGGTCGTAAGGTAGTGTGTATTTTGTGGACTGTGTTGCGCCTTACGCTACACCTCATAGTGCGCCATGGAGTCTCGAGAATAAATAAACTTAATCCCATGATATCCCTACAGAAACTTCTAGTACTTCGCGTTTCCTTCTCTGCGCCCTATGAATAACGCTGTCCCCTAATATTACTTATAATCGAATCAGCCAGCAAAAATGTCAGTCCGCATCCTCGACAATCCCTTTCTGAATGCAGTATCTCCTACAACGAAAGTCGCTCCAAGTGTTTTTGCTTCGAATAAGAGAAGAGGGGCCTGACCTCGCCTCGGCGCTTACAATATGTCCAGTGGAAGATGAAAAGAAGAGGCGAAACTTTTAAATTAGGGTTATATTATAATAAGATCGTAATATGACATGACGTGGCATAACAAGCGGGGTGAACACAACGGCTAGTTCCCCCTTAGATCAACCATACTCTCCGATTTGCTTGCCGGGGTTTCGGTGCCCATGACAGTGCGCCTAGGCAGATCGGTGAGGGCGATGAAGCTGCGGCGTGGCGGGGATATGAGGGCCTTGAATGCGGGGATGGAGGTGGAGATATATATGACGGCGTTCCAAAAGCCCTGGAGGGGGAGAAAGATGGACTCGATGAAGTTAAGCGGAAAGCTAACAAGGTCGGGCCTCACGAGGGTGGCGACGCGATTAATGGTTGCTGGGACCTAGTGGGGAGAGAAGTTAGCTTGGGCGAGAAGAGGGCGGGGAAAATCGAGATGAAAGGGGGAACTTACCCAAGTTATGAGGAGCGCGAAGAAGAAAAGTAGAGCACACTTGAGGTATGCCCAGGCGGCCCGGTCGGCAGGCGACGCTTTGCGCTGCTGCGGCAACTCGGTGTCATTCCTCGCCGCGGTCTCGATGGAGGATTCGATGTTAACGGCGTAACGGGGGTATTTCTCGGTGTTGGAGCGGGCCTTAAAGTTATCGTGGTCGCTGTCAAAGGGGGTGTTAAAGCCGGATTCGAGGGCGGACTCGCTCGTGATGTGCACCTCAGTCGTCTTGGAATTGACGGGCGTGCCGCCGCTGCCGCCGCCGTCGTTGGGGGGAATGGCTGTCGCGGTCGCATTGTCGGTGGTTGTAGAGAGGTTGCGGAATTGGCGGTGGTTCTTGTAGACGACCTTGCCGACGAAGGCGTAGATGGACATGGTGATGAGGAGGACGACCCTAGAACAATTAGAATCTCGCTTGGTAAGGAGGCAAGTAGGCAGGGATGCACATACCAGACGGGCCCATAGAAGATCGCAATGCGCAGGGCGTTCCACTCAACGGTGATCCAGCACCAGAGCTACGCGGAACAGTTAACAGCCGAAGGAAGCACAGGAACGCGCGAGACTCACTGTCGCAGATCCAAAAATCCTTCCCCTGTCCTCAGTCCCAGCGAATACGAAGGCTATGGCTGGAACAAAAGGGACGCCATAGCAAAACAATAAATACTTCCACTCTTGGGAGCGAAGTTGGCTGGCTGAGTAGCGGTGAAAAAATGTGAGGTAGACGTTGAATGCCATGGCCAATGTCCAGAGGGAATCAGCGGGCATGAACCTTTAGGAGAGTCAGCAGGTAAATTAAAATGTAAAAGGGTGACAAGAAGCGCACTCACATCTGAATAATGAAGGCTTGGAGCTGACATAGGTGGGAAGTGACGCCTGCAGCTATGCCTGACCGGGATATGAGAGTAGCAACGTTGGTGGCCATGTTGCCCCAGGATGCATAGAAGACGAGGCGGTTGATGGGCTTGTGGAAGGCCTCTGAGTAGAGGTAAGTGCTAATGACGAAAACGCTCCCAAGCACTGAAAAGACAGAGGAGACACGCTCTGCGGTCTGAAGGGCCCCAAGCTGGTCATTAGAGAGAGACATGATGGCTGATGTTACAGGCCGTAACGAGTATTATGCGAATACTCTGCCGGAGGTCGTCTGGCAGAAAGACCAGTGTCAGAGCTCGAACGTGAAGCTTAGTTCACGTTGGCAAGAAAAGGAGTTCCAGAGAGATATATGTGAATGACAATGCTTGCGAGGCGAGGAGGTGGTCGGCGCCAAGGTTCTCCCCAGACATTTGAGCGGTCGGTCAGTCGCCGACGAGACACTATTGGGAACAGTCGATCGCGGCAAGGAGAGATATGGAGTCGGTGGCTTGGTAATGCGATGCCGATTGGAAGCACGGCAGTTGAGAAACGGGTACTACGACCTAGTATCTCGGTCTCCTACTTAGTGGCGGGATGTCGGACGGAGATGCGCTCGGAGGGACAGTGAGAAAGGAGAGAGGTCATGGCGATGATGGCCGCGTTAAGTTTTGCGGGATGAAAAATGGTATAATGGACATGCTTCCAGGGTCGATACGGGTGTGCGCGAAGGGTGTGTTTGTGTGGCGCGCAGGGGAGCTGAGACAGCGGAGTTGAGACAGTGGAGTTGAGACAACGGTCGTGTGTGTGTTCGTCGCATCAGTAAGAACACTAGGGTCCCTTGAGGCCGCTGGCCCGTTGATAATCGCCCACATTGGGCATAGTAGCTAATGTTCAGGAGAGAGTGGATACAGCAAGTGGGCTCGAGTCAGAGTTCTCCGTTGGTGATCGTTGGATGATGGGGCCGACTTGAAGGGTGTGAGGGGTTTAAGGAGGTTGGAGATGCCTACTCGAGTACTATGTTGGATGTAGAATAAGCTGACGTGGGACGACTCGTGTGTGCCTGGCCGAAGAGTAGCGCCGTAAGCCCACATACAAACCCACACGGAACCCACACGCAGGCCGCCCTGTCCCGTCCCTCTGTCAGTCGAATGGCTTACGCCGCCGTCCCCGTCATTTTGTGTGTAAGATTTACTTCGAACCACCGCTTCTTATAGGCTCCCTGAGCTACTCTACAACGCAACGACGTCTGCCCAGCGCGCTACTCTACCTACGGCCTCCCCTCCCCCACCGCCCTAAATCACAAATTGCTTGTAGAGTGCAACTACCATTTACTATAGTAGTAGGCAAAGCTTGTCGCAAATCTCATCGTCCCCTCTCCTCCGCCGATCCGCCTGCCGATCTCTCGATTTATTGATATCGATTCTCCGGGCTTTCCCCATTAGGCCCACTTATTCCGCCACCGCAAATTAGCGACCGTTAATAGCCATAGACAGCGCGAAATGCACCACTACGTTCCCCTCGCACCTCCCCAAAGCAGCTAAACTAGAAACCGCTATTCCAAAGTAGCCCACAACCCCGGATTCTACACATCAGCCTAAAGACCTGCTAATTATAACAGAAGACACCACCTCATAAGCAAGAACCTGCATGCATGGCACCGAGCACGCTGGCACATGTTAAGTCGCGCCCGACTCGTCCCCCTTTGGAACAAATCCCACGCCTCTAATTCCCACGCCCACGATTCTTACACCTATAATTCCCCCGCCTATGATTCATGCAATTCCCGACTCCTCTGCCTATAATTCTTGCACCTTTACGTCCTCGCCCCGTAAATTATTGAGTCCCCCTACTTAACTACGGCTTAATTGGTCCTGGAACGAGAACGAGTACCCGGTCGATGACAAACCCATCACATCCTCATCCCGCCACAATTTCTCTATTCCACCCGCCAGCGCCACTTCCCGTCCCCATCCCCACCTACTAACATTTAAATCTCGGTTTTCCAGTAAGATCCTTACAATCAAATCGCCCCCAGAATCCACAGCCAGGTGAAGGCTTGTCCAGGATCATCCTCTGATATGGCCGAGTGCTTCCTCACTGCACGTGAAGAGGGGTCAACATCTCATTCCCTGTGCTTTCCGCTGCCGTGTGCAATAACGTATTGCGAGGCCAATTGATACCCTTAGGGTGGGCGACGTTCTGCCCTTTCCCCAGTCGCTGCAATAAACAGCACCGTCATTCCACAGGCGGTGACCGCAAGCCGCTTCCACGAGCGCAAGTGACCTCCTCCAACCTTGAGCGGAGCGAAATTTTGGTTATAACGATTAGTCTTGCTATTTTGACATCTCGATATCTTGCAACCAGATGGAGAGAGGTCCAGCCAAAGACATCTAGCGGCGTAAGATCCACTCCGCGCTTTAGCCACTACTGGGCCACTTCATTGGCCCTTTTCTCGACCCAATGAGGATATCTATCTCTCCACTATGCCTATGGGTCCCCTCCGCTAAGGAAGTGTAGTATATCTATTAGATCGCAGTTCGACCCGTTCATATTTCAGCGGCGGCTGTTTTTTTGTTTATATTCACGTGTTATAGCTGCCGCAGGGACACATTGTTCCCCACCCGTTCCCTGAAGACTACCGTGCGCCACAGCCGCGCCCAGCCAATCTCGTCTCCGGGGTCAGAGAATCACCTCGACCTTATAGAGCTTGCCTCTAATCCTAGAAATCGTGCTGTCGCCATAGCTTGGGCATTAAGGGGCGCACCTCTGAATGGGTCATATCAATCGCGCCGCAATAGAGGTCAGCGTACTAGACAGGTGCGCATGTTTGCGGTAGCCAGTGCCCCTGGCAAGCAAACATCGAGGCTCTGGCACCATAGATCTTCTAGAAGTTCTCAGCTAGAATTTAGCTACAATGCGCATGCTCTTTACCATCTGCATCCCATATATTCAACTATTTGTTCTACATAACGGACGGCGTTTGTTCCTCCGAATCTGAAACCACGAAGGAAGATCGGCCATCTCCTTCGATGTAACCCTCCTCAGTTGGTCAAATGGCCAGCAGCCTTCTCCATATCAACCCCCGCCAGTTCCAACATTCGACTCCAAGTGACGTCTTCCAGGAAAAGGTAAGCCTACTCCATCTCACACGAACAATCCAAAATAACTGGATTAGATGCATCTGATAGATAACCAACCGCGTCATTCACCCATCCACGACTCCGCCTAACGCGCCATTTCTACATGAACCTACCGTGTATTTATGATTGAACTAGTGAGTGCAAATAAGTAACGAAATATTGCCCCCCGAGGCCGGCTTCTGAATGCATATCGCACATTGTGCCATATCATTACTTTGCTTGATCTGTTCTTCTGTGCCTGGCCGCATACCTGGTTCAGTTGTAGGTCTTATATGGCACAGCGGACATGATATTCGATTTTCTTAAGTCTACGTTGTTTTGTGACAGTAACTCTCATATTTCACTATGACTAATAGTTGGATCCCAACTGCTTATAATTGATTCGCTTTCACGGAAAAACTTTATTTTAGAAGTCATTGGCATAGGGTTGGATATACTTCCACGAATCTAGAAGTGGCATTCCTGCACCCTTACCGGCATCCCCGGTAAGCTTTGATTTAGCCTAACAGGAGTTTAGAGTAGATATCGCTAATCCCTAACATTATTCACCAAGGTGGTGGTGCTGGGTGGGACAATAATCCGTCAATGAGATGGGAATTAGTGACAGTTGGATAATAATTAGTTGATTCAATACATATAACGTGGTTTATCAGTACCCGGCGCATATCAGTACCCGGCGCACTTTTTCACT
>JPKE01000709.1:0-16771 GCA_000750995.1 Pseudogymnoascus sp. VKM F-4520 (FW-2644) | reverse complement strand
AAGGTCCACACGCGCTCATCCACTATAGCCCAAGCCCAGACCTGCACTACTCGAGGTCCTACAGTTTCTCGGAGTTCACCAGTCGATGCGGAGTCAACTCTAGGCGCGGACTACCAAGAATATCCTTTGCAGGGCTTCCTCAAGTGTGTGAGGATTGGACGGGAGACGACTTACAACCTAGAGTTCAGGCTGCTAGATCTTCCAGATTCGTTCAGACCATCAATCGGTCTCCACATATCAAGTTCCACGTCTAGCGGGGAATTAGCTGGAAAATCAGCTCATCCACGGGTTTGCGCATCTCATGCAAAGAGGTCAAGTCCCGCTCTACAGAAGCAGAGAAAGCGTGGACGTCTCCAATATACAGCGCAAGAAGATAATTTGCTGATGCGCCTCAAGAAGAAGGGCTTGCCGTGGAAAGAGATACATAGGGCTTTCATCCGTGCTTTTTCAGACAGGAGCATCGGATCGCTTCAAGTACGCTATTGCAACGAGTTGAAGGACAGAGACTCTGAATCTGATGACAAATAGAATTATTTATTAACTGAATGGGTTTTATCTTCCGTTAATTCCCTTGTCTTCCGTTAATTCCCTTGTCTTACGTAAATTATCAAGACGTTACCATGACGCTCGTTATCCCGGAACTTTGCTGTTTAGCTAACTCCTGTCAAGCCGACGCCAGCTTCGAAACAACCGCCGAGAACGCGACTATATAGTACAGACTACTATATTGTACAAACTACTAAGTTATATAGTACAGACTACTATATAGTAGACGTCACAATATAGTGTCTTTACTCCGTACCCCGCCTGTAACAGGAACGCGGAACCCTGGAGCGTAATACAGACTGAGGGTTGTACTTGACCATAACGTGACTGCTACTACCCTGTTCGCTATGGACCCCTTTTCAACTTCAGGTTTCCAAATCCCTCAAACCTGACCTACCTAGGTTCGGTCAGGCCAGGTTGGTAGGTTACCTGCCCAAAGCACCATCAACAGGGACACCCTAACCCAACTTCGGCGGTTCATCGTCCGCGGCGCAACTGTACGTCATCGTGAAAACCAGCACGACCCTCAACACCCACCTAGTGTTCAGTGGTGTCCAGTGCAGATACCCATATAGTGGGCAGTTAAATCGCGTCAGCAGGTTTTGGGGATCTTCGCCAACCCCCCACTGACAAGTTTTTATTTCTCTTCTCTTCCACTCTTGGAAACCTCGGCCGCTGAAATGTCTCGGTCCATTACTAAAAGCCTGCCAACAGGGGTAGGTCACCATGTCTGCACTGACATCGTGGCCCCATTTCAGAGCTACGAGTGGTTATCCGCGCCTTGAATCAAGCTCCGTTAAAAAGTCAGCAGGGAAAGTACTGTAACAACCACCGCGTAAATCGGTCCCTATTCAAAAGTCAAGTCACGGGGTCAGCTATTTTGAGGCGTGTGAGGATGTTGAAGTTGGAGAGGAAGCTGGAGAAGATGGAGACAGAGGAGAATTGAAATAGAGTACCCTCAGGCAAGCGCGCCAGTGATTAGTTACACGGATCATGTTGGGCTAAGCTGAAGCGGGGTATGATCAACAGTGATGCAACTATACAGGAGACTACTCGAGTAGAGCACCCTTCTCCACGAGTAACGTACTGCGTTGGTGGAGGAGGGTCGAGGAGGGTATAGTGGAGACGCTGCTGGACTATACAGCAGCTATACTGCAAACGGTAAGGTGAGGGGCCGGTGGGAACAGTGTCTCAGTGTGGGGTTGAGGGGATTACTGCGTCGTCTTACCATGAACGGTGCAAGGCTGCGCAGTGCAGGACAATACAGCCGTACAGTACGGCTGTACCATAGTATGTATGTACAACAGCACGGCTCGGGGAGATGGAAGAGGGGTGTGTGGGGGATAGGAAACGGTGGAATGGCCGACTTGCCGACTCGTCGCCCCCTCGCCCCCCCCAACAATGAACGCCCCCGCAATTCAACCATTTAGCGTAATTAAGAGATTAGCACTAGCACGTTAGGTCACCCGCATCTGCCCCATCGGGTATAGTGCTATCTGCGCCACTCCCATCTACCAGCCATCCAACGCCCTCTCCACCCTCGCCTCCACTTGACCAGTCACGACAAGGACGCCCCCGTGACGATCTTGACGGCTGCTTACAGTCTTGCTGGAAAGTGCTGTATGCACAGGTCACTGATGCGGTTCAGGCGTCCTTGTCGTGACTGGTCAAGTGGAGGCGAGGGTGGAGAGGGCGTTGGATGGCTGGTAGATGGGAGTGGCGCAGATAGCACTATACCCGATGGGGCAGATGCGGGTGACCTAACGTGCTAGTGCTAATCTCTTAATTACGCTAAATGGTTGAATTGCGGGGGCGGCCGCAGCCCTTGCAGCCTCTCAGCATCATCTTACTGCGAGGCAGTCCTCAATCTGGTAGTTGTATGGAACCTTCTTCAAGACCTCCCCCGCCGCCGATCCGCAACTAGCAACTTTAATGTTCAACTTCGGACGCCACCTTTTAGTAGCTTCCTCGCGGGATACGGGAAACTCGCAGTCACTTGCCGCAAATCTACAAGGAATCTGGAATGAAGATTACGATCCCCCCTGGCAGAGTAAATACACCAACAACATCAATATCGAGATGAACTACTGGCTAGCGGAAGTTACTAATCTTCAGGAAACACATAATGCCCTCTTTGATCTTATCGATGTAGCTAGGGGCCGTGGGGAGGATATTGCTACAGAATTGTACGGATGCACGAATGGCGGGTTCATGTTACACCATAATATCGATCTCTGGGGTGATGCAGCCCCCACCGATTACGTGGCCTATGGGCGGAGCTTGGCTCTCTCTCCATCTCATGGAGCACTATCGCTTCACGGGGGACAAGGACTTCCTGAAAAACCGTGCCTGGCCGGTCCTCCAAAGCGCCGCGAATTTCTATTACTGTTACCTCTTCGAGCACGAGGGGTATTATAGCACTGGCCCCTCGCTGTCGCCAGAGAATACTTTCATCGTCCCCCTAGGCATGGAAACGGCTGGTGCGACGGAGGCAATCGATATAAGCCCAACCATGTACAACTCAATCCTCCATGAACTTTTCACCGCCGTAATCACAACCTGCAGCGTCTTAGGTATAAGAGGCCCCGACCTAATAAATGCCCAAAGCTACCTCGAAAAGATCAAACCCCCGCAAATAGGATCAAAAGGCCAGATTTTGGAACGGCGAAACGAGTTCACCGAGGCCGACCCAGGACACCGTCACATGGGTCCCATCTTCGGCCTTTTCCCCGGCTCGCAAATGACACCGCTTGAAAACTCCACCCTTGCAGCAGCCGCAAAAGTCCTAGTTGATAACCGTATGAGCAGCGGGTCAGGAAGCATAGGCTGGTCGCGCACTTGGGTTATCAACCGCTACGCCCGCCTTTTCGCCGCCGACACAGCATGGGAAAATGCCGTGACATTCCTACAAACGTTTCCCTCTGATAACCCCTGGAACACTGACGGGGGGCCCGGGACAGCGATGCAAATAGATGGGAACTTTGGTTTCGTATCCGGGATCGCGGAGATGCTTCTCCAAAGCCATAAGGTGGAGCATATTCTCCCAGCGCTTCCTGCCGCAGTACCTGAGGGGAGTGTGAGGGGGCTGGTCCCCCGGGGGGGGTTGGGGTGGATATTACTTGGTCTGGCAACACATTGACAAAGGCAACCACAACACTTAGTGGACATCTGGTGAGGGGTAATCGGGACCATCTGTGAGGGATAATCGGGACCATCTGAGGGACCATCCGGTGGATCATCTAGTGTATCATCTGGTGAGGGGATAATCGCGACCATCCCTGTAGGTGGACCCTATCCCTTGAAAAGTAGAGCACTTCAGCTATTACCTAGGAAGGATGATCAATTATGAAGGATCGTAAAGAGAAGGTAACAGTGCTTCGAGAATCTTCAAGGATGATTAATTTTGAAGGATCGTAAAGGGAAGGTGGCAGGCGTTTTAGGAAAAAGGAGATCAGGTGAGAAATCTAGTTCGGGCAGCTATTTACAAGTTTCTAAGACTATATAAACCACCATATATCCCCACAAGTTTTCAAATAGCACCTCATAAACAACCAATTTCGCGATACATACTACAATATAACCCCGATTTTCTGTATTGTGCAATCATCAAAGATGCCGTATGTTAACCTTATGCTTGATCATTTTGCCTCTACTTACCCTCTAAAGTTCCCTATTAGCCATGACAGCTGGAGCGATCCTTGCCGTTACTACTGCAGTTAACGGCGCTACTCTTCCTATGGAAATCGTCGCTGATGCTCGAAACGCCACTGATCTACCATCCAAGCTTCAGGTAAATATCTCAAGTGTATACATCGTCCTCGGAAACACTTCTAATGGCTTTCAGGCTCGCGAAACTTGGTGCAAGATCTCATATGAGGGTGGTCATTCCTATGGTGGTGGTGGACCTGGTCAAGCTGTCATTAATATCTACGGTTTCGGGATCAACACCTACGATGCATCCGGAAACTTTGTCTACAGCAGTGGCAAGCTCACTGGTTCCGGTCCTACAACGGTTTCGAAGAGTAACTGGAAAGGGAACTATGATTTCACCGTCACCACTACATATGATTTTCAAGGAGATCGTTTCACCGCATGCAAATATCAGTATGGGGCCTCTTTGTATGATGGAACCATCTCCGGCCACACTGATCACAATTACGTTTCGGTCACGCACTCTTATTGCGAAATTTATCTTTCTTGTTAAGTAGTTGGTTTGGATTTTCTTTCCAATGCCAAGTGTCACGGTCTCATGATATTGACTATCGAATGAGCTCAGTATGTACAAGGAGGATTTCGATAGGAAGGAGAAGTATCTACAAGTTTCTGAGACTATAAACCACCATATATGCACTATTAAGTTGGGTAGTACACAAAGTTTTCAAATAGCACATCACAAACAACCAATTTCGCGATACATACTTGAATTGTGAGCAGACCTGGTAGGCATCAGACATATTTAGAAGATGACGACGAACTGTTGATATAGCTGAAAGAGAAAGACAAGTTGCCATGGGACGAAATAGCAGAGTACTTCCCGGAAAGGACCAAAGGGACGTTGCAAGTGCACTACTGCACAAAGCTGAAGAACCGCTCGCAGACGTCTAAGTACAAGGAACGCAAGATAACGAACTCAGCTAAAGAAAGCGGGGAAAAATATCCATCTAGGTTTTCAATGGACTTGCTTGATCCACAGCTTCAAGATGCTCTTCTTTCTTCCACATCAATTCTACCAGCAACTGCCGACTCGACCGAGGATGCTCACGGAAGCATACTGTCAACTACACCAGGAAACATAGAATGCACGGAGGTTCAGCCGCTTCGTAGTAGCCAAGGAGTAGAAAGCAATCTAGTTACCATCGACGCCACGGAAGGGAGGTGGGAGGTTGAAGCGCTACTTGCTAAGTCAAAAGTAGGCAACGTGATTTGGTACCTCGTGAAGTGGGCAGGCTTCCGGGATGAGGATAATACGTGGCAGAAACGGGACGACATCAGTTCAGATCTCATCAATGACTTTGAGGCGAGCTATCGAGGGAACTATTTTGGCGTGCAGTTACTCAAGAAGCGAGAACGGAGAGGAAAGATGGAGTATTTTGTTGAGTGGAAGGGTCGTCCAGAGGCTGAGAATTCTTGGGAGAAGGAAGTTACGATAAGCCGTGAACGAATATTAGAGTTTGAGGCAATGTAACGGAGGAATTCATTCTATTGTATTTATTGAGCAGCAAGCCTTTGCTTAAAGAAGAGATGAAGAACAGGCGCAAGATCCATCCTCCACCCAATGATCCTCCACCCAACGATCCTCCACCCAATGATAACTATGCCGTCAAAACCAGCACATCTGTGTTTTGGATGCATGTCCAATTAAGAGCGCACACGTTGCGCATGCTACTTGAGCCAACAATCTGGCAGCACATAATGAATAACTATTCCCATTTTATGGAGGATTGAAATCGGGTCTTTGTGATTCAATACGATTCGGTCTTTCACAATGGCAGCTTTATCATAAGGGTACGCAATCAAGCATTTGCAGTATTAAAACTAAGTCTCGATTTAGGGTGTTCACCTCGCCACAATTCACCTTCGGCATCGGTGAGAACAACGTTGAAGTCACAGTCCACGCAGCTGCAATCGCCAAACAATCCCAAGCGCTTGACCGTCTTATCAACGGTCCTATGGAAGAAGCGCGAACTAGGATAGCCAGATTAGAGGATGTGCATGAAGATACCTTCGTTCGTGTCTGTCAGTTTGCGTACACAGGAGGCTATGAGACGCCAGTCTTCATCCAACGCCCGGAATCCTCTTCAACATGGTCGCCTCCAAATGTTGATGCCAATGAGCCTGGCGAACTAGCAGAAGAGCCAGAGTCGGAGCAAGGAGAACCAGCGCCGAAGTTAGATGATCTGTCATTCGGTGCTACACGTCAGAAAAAGCATAAGAAGATTTCTAAAAGCCGTTTTCTACGCGACTTATTCGACAAGAAAGATTTTGACGTGGTAACGCCCCGATTAGGCGCCTTATATCGATGTGAAGTCCGCCAAAACGCTAGCGCCGAGGAGGATTACACATCCGTCTTCCTCGGCCACGCACGACTCTACGTCTTTGTGGACAAGTGGGGGATAGAAGCTTTAAAGACACTCAGTCTACACAAGCTCCATAAAACGCTACGCACCTTTACTCTATACTCGGCACGCCTCAGCGATGTTGTAGAGCTCATACGTTACACGTATGCTCATACCCCGGACCTTGCTCATGATATGGATGATTTACGGTCTCTTGTAATGGAGTATCTCACGTGTGAGGTAACGTATCTAAGTCAATCTCCTGAGTTTGACCTATTAGTTGAACAAGGGGGACCTTTCACGAGAGATCTTGTACATAAGATGATGAAGCGTATCGGATAATGACTAATACTAAATCAATCATCTCTACGTTATCAACTTTGCAGGGACGATGAGTAAACATAATGAAATGTCTAGTTTTTGCTTATATGGACTCTATGACGATCCCATTCCCATTCCACATTTAACTCTTCATGGTTTCTTACGAAGATGCTCAATTACTACTTAGGGTTAGGGCTACCCAGAGAGAGACTGATCATCTTGGCACAGCTGGTCTACCATGCTAGAACCGCACTGGAATCTCATGTGTCGCTGGATTGAATAATACATGCCAGAACCGCACTGGAATCTCATGTGTCGCTGGATTAAATAATACAAGTAAATCCGAGTATTTACAGATCAAACATTCGACAAGCATTTTCAGCATGGATTTACAACTATGTTTTTACTTATTTTCTCATTTATGTGTCATTTAGCCTTTCTTAATTATTCGTCTCGGTCACTTCGTCTCTTTTTGCCCCCTTCAACATGGCCCGTCTTGCCCGTATCTTTCAAACCCCTGCTCTCCTCGTCTTTCCTCTGCCGCATGCTGTCCACATACTGTATGTCAACAGGTGCGTTGCCTAGGTCGAGGAGGCCCTTTTTGGTGCGCGAATGCATGAAAAGGCGCAGGATCGAACGCGAGGTGGGGATATCAGTCGCCTCAATGGAGGTTTGCGGAGAAGTGTCCGCGCTAGGATGGGTGAAAGTAGTGTTGCGATCTGCGGTAGTGACTCTATAGGTGACAAGAAACCATAGAGACCAACCTTTGCTTAGGGGCTCAGGAAAGCCAGTATACCTGACGCCGTTGAGCTTTTGGTCCGGCATAGAGCTCATTCTAGGATTTGAATGGCAGCTATTTGCCCCTTTTAATTATTTCTTCAGTGATTGAGAGTCTTCGGTTCTTATAGTGAATGAGGTTGATGAATCAATCGTGTTTTGGGTACCCTGAAACCCAATGACCTCCAGCCATTATCCTCCACCCAATGATCATCCTCCAGCAACATGGTCGCGCTAGCTATACGTGATCAGACCGTAGTGTTCACCAACACTGGCTCACGGCTAGGCTTGACCCAAATGTGTTACGGATTTATTAGGGGCAGCACGCAGTTTGCAGCACTGCTCCCGCTCTATAACCCCTCGCGCTCTAGCACAGGAGGGTCAGCACGGGAGACGTGACAAAACACATGTGCCTACCCAGGAACGGCTTTACCCCATTTGTGCTGTGGCAGACGCTGTGCTATCACCCTGGCCGTTGTAGCACCTCCGTTCATAGCCAGCAGCCATGATCGTTTTTCGCTCTGACCCCAATTATGCTCCACCCAATTATGCTCCACCCAATTATCCTCCACCACCCAATTATCCTCCACCCAATTTATCGTTATCAGCAAATTACGCCTCACAACACCATCAGCCACAGTTGGCAACCACGACCACAATTTGAGCCACACTTTGAATTGCAATTTGAGAACGACAATAGTTTATATTATTCTATGACATATGACTCTCGTCCTCATTCTTTGCCTTCTTGCTCACATAGTTTAAAGCCTCGCCCTTCGTGTCTTGCATTTCTTCCTCGTCATCTTCGCTCTTTCGTTTCCTGGACACACAGTGAACGCGGTTCCTCAATACAATGCACGTCTTCAAAATGAGCTCTGAAATCTGAATAAGACTCAAGATGTGCGTGGCACATAGGGTGCAGACATTCCGATCCCGCATAAGTAGTAAGGTATGTGTCAATATAATTGAGTAGCGTAGGCTTCGTCATCTACTGCTGCATCCTCTAGGATGGCGACAGGTCCTCATTACCTAGGCAGAAAGGACAGTAGCCTGCGACTACTAGGGTGTAGCGAAAAGATAGAAGCCCGCATCTTAACTCTAGTTTTTCAAGATGAGATGCACAATGGCTATTCCACTCATCTTCGCTACAACTCCACTCGCAGCATACGTAGCAATATTCCGCGAATGGCAGTTTGCGGTTGCGAAGCCGGCGAGAGTATAAACCAGGCTGTTGGCTTAGCGTGTCTCGTAGCTCGCGTTAGCGACAGGCATGGATGTGTTTTGATCGCATCGCAGCAGGCAGTCTAGATTGATTAGCGTCGAAATGTTCTTTGCAAATTCCGTGCTTACTCAATCATAGCTGTGAAACAGCCCTCGCGAGGACACATTCCACCGACGGGATGTTCGTTTGGCCGGTATGCCACCCGGTTATCGTCAACGCACAGGCTGTAGATATCTTGTAAGGCCGCTTGACATTGGTCAGTTTCGGCGAGTATTGCATTTACAATACGATCCCGTGCTGGCATGAATCGACGAGTCAATTGAAAGATGCCTATCTGTTGTGATTTTGCTGGAATGATTTTGTCCTTGTCTTCTAGTGGTTGCACTTGCCGTAAAGCTTCCTCATCATAGCTTGTAGAAAATCATTCCTCTCTATATAACTTTGACGCCGATCGGCGGAGGCTTCGCTTCTCACTGTATAATTTCTGCCGCTCTTTAAACCTAGCTGGGTGTTCAGCAGGCTTACGATCTATGTCTCTCGTGGCCTGTGCTCTGAGCAGCGAAACCATCAGTCCAAAACTAAGGAAATTTAATATTGATGAAGAACGTATGTCGTCTTTGCAAAGCTGCTGTCACCTAGTGGGATCGAAGGCGGGTAACTTAGGGCAGAGGGTGGGATTGATGTATAAACATTGAGCGATTATAGATAGGTCGGTTGGCGAGGGCCATTGTTTCCTTTGACTGATCTGAATAAGCGTCTCTATTCAAACCTTCGAGACTGAGTCATGCATGCACTTATTCTCCCTGCGCCATGTAGCGATTCCTTTGTCAAGCCGCTCTCAGCAGCGGACCCATCACACCGCCTTATCATCTGCACGACATCCTGCTTTTCCCAGCTAGAGCTCGAGTTTCTGTATAGCTTCGATCATCGAGCTACCGTTATTTGGCCGCAGACGAGAAATCTGATCGATAAGCTCTAACAACACCGCTTTAACGACGGGCTTCTGGATGCATTTGTCCATGCCATGGCGCCTTGCTTCTAGAAGTCGCTCTTCTCTAATATCGCCAGTTAGACCAATGATTGGCACCTCTGCTAAACATCTTGCTTCCTCGTCCTCTGCAACCGATAAGCGCTTCTTCTTGTTATTGCTGACAAGATACCGTATCTCGCTGGTGGTTCTTAGGCCATCCTTAAAAGGCATGTCGAGGTCCATGAAGATGAGGTCAATTGGAGAGGTCGATGTGTACAGGGAGATGAGTTTGCTGATGGCTTCGTAGCCGTTAGACGCAGTACTGACAATAACTACAGTGGATGAGATACTTTCAAGGAGACGCGTGATGGTATTCCGGACGATTGGGTTGTCATCAACCACAAGAACGTGCCGCATTAGTCGCCGGTGCTGTGTGGAAAGGCTAGTGGTGATAGATAAATCGGACGGCGCAAGAGACGAAGTGACTGACGTGTCAACCGAAATGTCACTTGCGGCAAGACTTGCCATCGAAGCACGTGGGATGGTGAAGGCAGGTGGCGAGGCGCTATTCTCAAGTTCAGGCGACCTACATAGAAGTTGTCGAGATTTCTCATCTTCAGCCGCTGTGTAGTTCCCGGCTCTGAATGTGAAGGTGAACGAAGATCCCTCTCCGTACTTACTCTCGACGAAAATCGCTCCACCCATAAGTTCCACGAGATACTTGCTGATGCATAATCCCAGGCCAGCTCCGCCGTCTTTTGCAAAAGATGTCGATGGCGGTTGGACAAAACGCTGAAACAATAGTGAGATCTCGTCCTGGCTTAGACCGCGACCAGTGTCACGCACGACGACTCTGAAGGTTGGAAGGTTGCCATTAATGAGTGAACGGCCAAGAGAGCGAAGCTGCACTGTAATGCTCCCGGTTGTTGTAAATTTAACGGCATTGGAGACAAGATTTATAATGACTTGAGCTAAACGACCTGGGTCGCCAACCACAAGGAATCCCTCGGCGGGAACATCTTGGTGAATCTGAAGCCCTTTCTTGCGAGCTACAGTGGAAAACATCTTTACGACGGATATGATGGTGCTTCTGGCATCGAAAACGACTCTCTCTAATACGACTCTTCCTTCTTCTAGTTTCGATAAACTTAAAACGTTATCCGAGAGAGTCTTCATGTGCTCTGCACATGCCGCAATAGCATCTATAGAAATGATATCACCAGCGAGCTGATCTTGTAGCAGAACTACGTCTGCATTTGAGAGTCGAATGCTCTCCTCCCCATCGTCGCCGTGGCAGGGACGCAGAATGGCCTGCCGCACATCAAGCCCTCCCTGAAGCAACTCGACGTTCCCAACGATGCCACTGACGGGATTTCGCAACTCGTGGCATAGTGCATCGACAAATTGCTCGCGATATCGTATTCTCCGTTCCTTTCCGCGCGACCAATCCGACGGCTCTGTCTGCTGCAGTTTCATCGCCTTCACCTGCAGGGCTGCAATCATGATGAGCTTCTCTTCAGGACTTTTAAGGTTGGAATACATTTCCGTTGGTGTCACAGTAGTATGTGATTGGCATATATGATTAAAGACATTATCGACCTCCAGATCACGGAACGAATCCATCTTGTAACCACATAGGAGTGAGATATTTTCCGCGGCTAAGAAACGGTTCCAGAAGGACTCCAACTCTAGTGCGAGGACATGCTGGCCACGCGCGCAGAGGATGTCGACAAGTTCACCGTAAGCGTAAATGGGTGTTGCCCGATATCTGTCTTGCACTGGGTTGGGCGTCGACATTGGAAGCGCCTGCCATACTAATTCCTTCAGCATTGCCTCGAAGTCTCCAAGTAGCAGCTTGTCCCCCTGCACCAACGACGCAACGGTAATATCAGCATCGATTAGAAAGACCCTTCGCTGTCCTCTTCCATAGACGGTGCCCAGGGGAGTTGCGCATTCATCAACGGGTCCCTTCCGTTTGCGGTCCCAATTGTACGTCGTTTCCTCACAAATGTAGTCTCTGTCCAACAAACACTCTCTTAGATGATTCGTGGTGCGCGCCCTCGCCAGTACGATTGCTGCTAACCAGTTTTCGCCATTAAGAAAAAATGGAGCAAAGTAGTCGGATAGTATATCGTGGAGGTGTTCCTCCTCATCGTAAAATTGCACCTCGTGCCCGCACGGCCCCGTCATCGCCGATATATGGGAATGAACAGCAGAGGTGACCATTTCGCGTGCTATCTCAACCTCTAGAACTAGTCCTCATCATCGTTCTTAACAGATCTCAATACTTTACGAGATTGGGATGGATCGCATCTGCGCTCTAATTGTTCGCCTCAGTAAGGTTTAAATTAACATGGACGTGTTGACAGCTCATCGACATTGAAAATACCATTCTGCTAGCGGAGGTTGGTTAGCGGTCCGACACCTTAGTGAATCGGTGTGTGCAACTTCCAGGTTTCTCGCAAACCCGCTTTTCGGCCACATTTCATTGACTAGATCCTGTGCCATGTCGGGGAGGTATCGCTGGTGGTAACATTCAAGCACAATTTCGGGCCAAGAACGAATCACAGCTCTCCCTGAAACGCGCGTGCGGGTATAGGCCTGCTATTTCACTATCGATAATTGCGGGGAGTTGGTCCAGACCCTTCTTATCTCACCCTATCCTATGCGCTAGCCTTCCATCATCGTCGAGGCATACATTGCATACACAAGGCATCCGTGCATACTGGAGAACCTAACTCCGGTACATACCTATCATCAATACAGTCAGCTTGCCCCTCTCCTCTGTGTTGTGATTATCAGCCTTCATATTTCACCCATGCGACATGCGACGGCGCGCAGAATCCACGGCTTCGAAGCCCGCCAGTCTGCATAACGGGGTAGAATTTGTAGGAGTTCTGCCGCGTCTGGTCCGCTGGGCCTCGAGTAAAGGTTTTGAGCTTTCAGCACCCACGCAGCTTGTCTCTTCTACCGATATCAGTCCAAAAACCGCAGCTGCAGGCCATCCTGTGACGACTCTTCCCTTCAGAAAAGCTGAGACGCCATTGAAGACTTCTGAGCCACGATTAGCTCAGATCCTCGCCTTAACGCCTGTGCCCAGCATTGTGCTTGACGCAAAATTAGATATTGTTGACGTTTCCGAGAGCTATTTGTCTTTGACAAGCACGAAGTGGGAGGAATGCACCGGTTTCAACATATATGAATCTATTTCGAATAGAAATCCTGGGGCGGACTGCGTTTCGATTCAACATGCAATCGAGAAAGCGATTGGGTCAAGAGGTGTGTATGCTATTGACGACATTTATATCGCATCTTCGAAATATTGGCGACTACGACTAGTCCCCATCTTTGATGGAGAGGAGCTCTTATTTGTTGTCCTCGAAGCCGAAGAATACAGCTCAGGTCGTGCACACTACGTTAGCGATGACCAAGCACATGCCAACGAGATGTATCGCATCCTCGTCAACAACGTCAAGGACTATGCGATTTTTATGCTTGATGTGCAAGGCCACATCACGACTTGGAACGCTGGAGCATCCATACTGAAGCAATACGAGCCTGAAGAAATTCTAGGGCAGCATTTCTCGATTTTCTACGGCGATGAAGACTTAGCTGCAAAGAAACCACAGAAAGAGTTAGAAATATGCATGCGAGAGGGTAAAGTGGAGGATGAGGGATGGCGATATAAAAAAGATGGCTCAAGATTCTGGGCTAGTGTCATAATTGCGCCAGTCTACAAAGCAAGCCAGCATATAGGGTTCAGTAAAGTCACCCGTGACATTACTGAACGAAAGGCTGGAGAGGCTCGCCTTGTCGCTGCTTTCGAGGAGTCAGCGAAGCTGAAATCCGATTTTCTCGCCAATATGAGCCACGAGATGCGCACTCCCATGCATGGTATTCTGGGTGCAAGCTCGCTTTTGATGGAATCAGATTTGACCGATGAACAAAACTAACTTGCTCAAATCATTGAGGAATCGGGCGGAATACTCTTACAAGTCATCAATGATATTCTCGACTATTCCAAGCTTGCCTCAGGCTCCTTTACAGTCACTGCGACAACCATTAGTGTGCCGGATATTATATCCGCTGTTGTACGAGCCGCTCAAGTGACTCTACGACCTAGTGTTGTGCTGGAGACAGAAGCTCTGCGTGCATTCCCCAAGAATGTCGAGAGCGACCCCCTTCGTTTCCGGCAAGTACTTCAGAATATGGTCAGCAATGCGGTTAAATTTACAGAACAGGGATCGATCCGAATCATCACGAAGATATCCGCGGAAGACGACACCTCATATACCCTGCTTACAGAAGTCGTCGATACAGGTATTGGAGTCCCATCGCCCGCGGTTGACACCCTTTTCACTCCATTCGCTCCATCCAACGCCGTAGCTAAGCAATACCAAGGCACTGGACTTGGGCTTTCGATATGTAAGGGCTTGGTAGAATTCATGGGTGGAACTATAGGATTCCGTCCCAACCAGGACAAGGGCAGTACATTCTGGTTCACTACGAAATTGGCCAAAATCAAACCGATACCTGTAGCACCATCTCCTACTCAACAACCAAGCACAAAACTTACGGATATAGCACTTACTAAACAGATTCTTGTCGTGGAGGATAATCTTATCAATCAAACCATCATGGTGAAGCTACTAAAGGGTTACGGATTCAAGAATATCGATGTCGCTTCAAATGGGAAGGAAGGGCTCGAGCTGGTGCAGAAGGCACAACTTGCCTACAGGCTAATCTTGATGGATATCAACATGCCGGTCATGGATGGTATTACAGCCACGGAGATGATCCGCGGGATGGGACTTGATGTTCCCATCATCGCCATGACGGCTAACGCGCTGAAAGGTGACGAGGAATCTTATCTGGCAAGTGGCATGAACGATTATGTGGCAAAACCAGTGGATAGAAGGATCCTGTTGCGGGTATTGGTAAAGTGGCTCGATCATTGAAGCAAGAAACAGGTATTGGGTAGCCTAAATGGGATATACAACGTATCTTAAACACCCCCGAATTCATCTAGTGACGTTTAAGCTGGGCAACGATTGCAGAAAAGCTGTGGGACATGCGGCGTGTTAAAAGGGTCCTGTTTGAGGTGGTTCAAGGCCAAAATGGTGTCACCTGTAGGTTGTCTTGCACGGTGCAATTGGAATATGAAATTAGGTATCATCGGTGCTAGCGTGCGAGCAGGCTCAGACTGCCACAACTGCCAATGGACCAGTAACACTTCTGGCATTCAAAAATTTGAGCTGGAGAGTTGAGGTGCTGCTGGACACCTAGTTAACTGCCAAATAAACGACCAAGGGGTTAATCCAAGATCCGGTCGTAGAGGCTACGGTCCATCTGAGGGTACCCCGCACTTGTAGTTGCTATGGAAGGCTACTGTCCCCGGCCTATCCTAATCCCTGACTTTGTCAACATCATGGTTCTCTTGGGAGCTTGTTTGTCCGAATTTGAACACATTGCTCGACTCTACATCTTCGGTTACAGTTTGTTTGACGATAGAAGCGCGGTTCTTCTGTATAGCTGAGTGAGGTTTAAGTCGGAGTTGGATTCAGGACGGAAGGCTGCGACCCGGACGGGACACACAGCCTGCCCGGGACGAGTCAAGTCAAGGCATCGCGACATCCAAAGGAATAGACAGTTCGTGCGGCTACGCACCATTAAGCGCATCTCGGGAAGGGGACAAATCCGCAGCTCGTTAGGCTTCCTCGACAATGAGGCGCCCCTCATTCCCAGGGATCCACCGCCGCCAGTCCTCAACACCACACTACCAGACCTTCCCCACAGCTCCTTCTCAAAGGCCATTTGAAGCACTGCTTTCTCCGTTCGAGTTTTCCGCTGAACAAGACCGCCACTGCGAGTATTTGTTTCGGAGGCGGGTTCTGTAACGCATACTGTAACTGGTACAAGCACTGTGGTAGCGTCTTATCAATTTCCGTTGTGGATGACAGATTGGATTGGCGCCACTTTTTTACCCCACATGCAAAACATCCGCCGCCACCATTGCTCGTTCTCGGAGACGAGACCACAAACCGCAAGAATAGCCACCGCGACACGGCACGGCCTAAAGGAGTTTTCATTTTGAAAACCTTGGTTCATGCGGAATACCCACTGTCTTCACTAATAGGGCTATCTTCGCGCACCTTCTCCAGTTCTCCCATTGTCCCCGTCCCTACAAATGCAATAGTACGGGAACAAAATGGAGATTCCATCCCCTGACACGGCCTTCTCCCGACAAGCCTCTCCACACCCTCTCCACCCTTTTGCGACAAACCCACCACCAGGTGCGGCACACTGCATTATTTTGAAGACCAAATTGGCCGCAATGGACCGCGATGGACCACAATGGTGCATGTAGATGCCGTTGATTTCGGCCCGAACAATTGAAATGGCCTAGCCTCAGTGACCTATTCTACAGCCGTGGCCATTCGGCCATTCATATGTCGGGTTGTGCCTTCGCCACTACTGTCAGGCGTGTCCGCGATTAGCGTGGTCGGCATCAAATTTATATGAACAGCGCGTGTCCCCTGTCTCTGTATCCCGAATTGACAGCATGCATGCACGATGCGTGTTCTGGAAATAATCGCGACTGTTACCCTTCTCGTCGGTGCTGCTATGAACAACGTGTGTCCCCTGTCTCTGTATCCCGAATTGACAACATGCATGCACGATGCGTGTTCTGGGAATAATCGCGACTGTTGCCCTTCTCGTCGGTGCTGCTATCGCAGATGTCAATCTATCACAGGCGCTTGCGCAGATTCCCACGTGCACTGTAAGTTTCCGCCTGCGCCTATGTCTCGGAATCTTTTATTCACGCCTCCGTAGCAAGAATGCGGTGTCAACGTGCTGGTACCCGCGCAATGCCAATTG